>JBBPDA010000030.1:9564750-9593774 GCA_037974385.1 Arnoldichthys spilopterus
GGAAATGTCTCATGCAATTGTTTTCTTCATGTAGGCTCTTCCAGAGCTTGAGGCTTTGTCTACTTCTGTGCAGAAACCTGCTGACCCCTCTATGGTGACTGCTTAAATTTCCACATATGAATTTGTCAATCTGCACATGTTTGGGTCTACAATCAGTTTGTTCCGCAGGACCTGACATCAGCACTGGAGTGAGGATCTCAGTGGCACCAGCAGCAAGTGTTCGTCAGTGAGGAGCTGGAGGAATTGGACAAAGCCATAGCAGAATAAGATTAGCTGAGATGATGTGACTTACGTTAACGCTAACGGTCCATGTTTGAGGACTGAGTGGATATTAATCACTTATTTTAATTGTTTTTGATTCAAAAATTCAGGCAATTGTCACCTCAGTGAGGTGGTACGTTTCCCCCCCTACTATTTGTAAGGTTGTACAAGATTACTGCAACAAATTGTCATTGTATTTTACTTTTTTTTTTTACTTCTTTTACAGTGTTCTTGTTTTTGCTTTGTGTAAAGTCTGATATATAATTACAGAAACTTATGGTACATTTTATTTTGAGAGTCTAATGAGTCTAATGTAGTTGCTTTGCATAGATGCCCATAGATGCTCATCTTTTCTTTAAAATACCTTTTAAATCCAACTGAATCTTCATTTAGATGTAATTCTTTCTATTAAACCATGGTTGCATGGGGCTAACACTCAGAGGGCAAAGGAAGGAGAAACACCCTGGACAGGTCAAAGCAATGTAACCTGTTTACTTATGTAAATGTCCATTACACTTACATTATCCAAAGTAATGGAATAGAAAAGTAGCGCATTTTTAAAAAATTCCCCTTCAATACAATGCCACTGTCACTTGACTTCAAAGAGTGAAAAGCTCAACAGCAACATGACGTTATTTCTACATATATTTTTGATGATCTATGTTGAGTATCTGTGTGGGCAGCAGTGGCCTAGTGGGTAGGACCTGGCCCTAGTGAACTGAAGGACACAGGTTCAAGTCCCGGCTCAGGCACCACTAAGGTTCCCTTGAGCAAGGTACCGTCCCACTACACTGCTCCCCGGTCGCTGTTGATAGCTGCCTGCTGCTCCACGTGTGATGGGTTAAATGCAGAGGTCACATTTTGTTGTGGTGCTTGAGTGTGTTCACAATGACAGTCACTTTCAGTTCAATCAAAAAGTAAAGAAACCTAAAGCAATGCAATTTCTCCATCATTGACTGGGAATATTCTCTCTCTCTCTCTCTCTCTCTCTCTCTCTCTCTCTCTCTCTCTCTCTCTCTCTCTCTCTGCATTCTGTCTCTTTTTTTTAGGTTCACTCTCTCAGTCTGGTAAGTTCTTGACCCTCTAAATACCATATACCTACTTAAAGAAAACAAATTCTCCCAGATGTTTTTTGATTAATGGCATTCACTTGAACATTTCGCACATAAATAAATGCTATTCCTCAGCTGACATACATGTTTCAGTAATCTCCTTTTTTTTTATCAGCGTGTGGTCAAGCTCCCTACAATACCAAGATTGTAGGTGGGAACTCTGCCAGTGATGGATCATGGCCTTGGCAGGTCAGCATTCAGTATAGTGGAAGCCATTTTTGTGGTGGAAGCCTGATCAACAATAACTGGATTTTGTCAGCTGCTCACTGTTTCCAAAGGTATGGTGGTTTTAAAGAGAATCATTTTTTGCAAATGTAAATAACTTCCACATAGTGATGTTTTTTAAGGAACTAAAAACTCTTCTATGGTGTGCCTCAAACATTTTATTTTTGGGTTCTACTGTAAAATAAGTGTTTTGAGTAAGTTCCCTTAAGTATGTTTTCTCTGAATTATCTGTTTGGTATAAAGCTTTATAAGGTATGTTGGTGACAAACAGTAAAATGAATAGCAAGTTAAAGTGCACCTTAAATGGTTTTTAGTGTGTATGTGTGGTTCTAGTAAACCTTATTTGTATTAATATTTACATTATTTTGAGGTTCTTCTAAATTAAAAGCTCTTTATGTTCATACACACCAGTTACTTAAAGATGGTCCTTTGAAAAGTTTATTTAGGTGCAAAAATTGGTTCTACAATGGTGTTGCTCCAAAAAACATTTTTGGGCACTTTTTTTGTGTGTAATAATATCTGTGACCTTTAGTCTGATCTCTTGATCTCTCCTTTCAGTTCCAGCACCAATAACCCTTCTGCTCTCACAATCTTTCTGGGATTATCAAGCCTGAAAGGGAACAACAACAATAGCAAATCCTTGTTAGTTAATCAAATCATTGTTAATCCCAATTATGACTCCAACACCCATGACAATGACATTGCACTTATTCAGCTTACCTCTTTGGTGACTTTCACTGACTACATCCAGCCAGTGTGCCTGGCAGCTAATGGCAGCACACTGAATGCTGGCACTTATGTCTGGGTCACTGGATTTGGAGACATTAGCTCTGGTGGTAAGTGATTTGCTGTGTCAACTACTTTGCTGCGGTCATAACCAAATCCCATATCTTAAAATTGGGAAGGAAAACAGTTAATGCCACAATATTCCAGTTCTTTATTGTATTTTGGATTTGTTTCTATTGGTGAATTTTTCTTTAAAATATCCACACAGTGTAAAGAGTGGCTAGTGTGTTCAAATGAGGAATAATGTCATGAGTATCCACTAGCTGTACAGTTTCTACACAGAGGTAAAAGTGTCTTGCTAATAACTGTGCTTGGATCTCCACAGTGGCCCTACCATACCCTCAGAACCTACAGGAGGTTGAGGTTCCTATTGTCAGCAACTCGAACTGTGGAAATTCCTATGGTAGTGGTGTCATAACAAGCAACATGTTATGTGCTGGTCTAACTCAAGGAGGAAAGGATTCATGCCAGGTAGGAAATAAACTTCATGATTTTTCTGGTCAGTGTAATTGTGTTGTTGCTATTTCTGAAACATGAACACAATAAGGGAAAATTGCTTATAAAGAACCTGTATCATAAAGAAACAAAACCGCATCCACTTCAAAACATAGTCTGTTCCCCAGTTCATATTGTCCATATAAGAAACTAAGCTGCGAAATTTCACTGTTTTCATTCCATTGTTTTTCTGATGTTATGAAAACATAGCCTTTACGTTGCTGTAAAAATGTATTTGCTCTCTTCCTGAGTATTTGCTCATTTCTTTTCAACATTTAATTATTTCTGATCTCCAAATTAATTTAGAGAAAATGGAAACCATGGGAGTGCCCCCACCCCCAAAAAAAACCTTTGGGAAACTGGTGATCAGAAACCAGTGTTGCAAAGAAACAAAGGGAACCCAGGAAGGGAGTAAAAACTTTTTACAGCCCTGTATGTGTCCACCTATTCAGCCAACAGCAGTTTAACCCTGCCTATTTACAGTGAAGAAATGTTTGGGTTTTTTTTAAATGTAACGCAACACAGAGCAGCCAGTCATAACAGAGATCAATTACATATCAATCTTACGGTCTGTAGTCTAAAGTATAGAAATCAGAAAATGATCATTCAAAAACTGGACATAATGGCAATAGGGTGTCTATCAAAAAATCAAATTTATGACTAAAGGAATTTGTCTTTACAGGGTGACTCCGGAGGTCCATTGGTAATCAAGCAGAGCAGTGGGTGGACACAGGCTGGTATTGTAAGCTTCGGTCAGGGCTGCGCCCAGCCAAATTTTCCTGGTGTATACACTAGGGTCTCTCAGTACAATGACTGGATTAATTCTGAGATCAGCAGCAACCCACCTGTATATGTTGGGATCAACAGTGGTTCCAAGCTCTTCTCTCTGTCCCTGTCCCTTGCTTTCTGTTCCATCCCCCTCCTCCTCTCTCTATATATCTTCTGCTGAAAATGATCATGATACTCACTCACACACAACCAACCAAAACGGAAGACTGCTATTTAGTGTGAGTCGTACTGAAGGACGAAACTTATCATAAGGCAGAACAATGAGTTTACTTCATGAAGGTTTCTCCAGGACTTCTTGACTTGAACAATTGTTTTTAACACCCCCCCCCCCCACACACACACACACACTGTGATTTTAAGGGAAAATCACACTTTACTACACTGCTTGCTAAGCTGTATTTAATTTGTTACATAATTTAAATAAAAACCAGAAACAGACGGTTCACTGTCATGGCAAAGTTGCATCAACTAATTATGTCTGTTCTTCAACCTATGTGAATTTGTCAAATACTCTAGGTAAGGATCATGCATGGAAGTGGTCCTTTTTAAGGCCTGGGATTGTTCAGCCTGTAAAAATTCCCCACACTGAGTCATGGTCATTTTAAAAGCTTGAGGCGTTTATGGAGCTCTTATAAAGGCCCATTGACGACAGTCCCAAATGCTTGTGCCATACCTCGGTGTGACTGATTCAAGATCAGCTAGCTCTGCCCTTATGACACTTAATGGAAAATCCTGATAGTGGTAGGAAGGCAATGTAGAGTAGCCTTATGACCTTTGGCTACAGCTTATCAGTAGAACTCGATCTAGCATTCAAGCACTAGAACTCATGGGAACGTGTGTTAATTCATTTGCCATACTTACATAATGTAGAGAAACTCCTAGAAAAGGAGAATTTTATGATGCCACAACTGGCATCAACCACTTGGCTGTAGATCAAAGGTGTTTTATGAAAGTTTGATTTACAGCATTTGATCGATGTTCTCATCCAAAGCGATATACGTGGGTGCTTTGTAGTCTACAAAGGAAACCCGCCACTCACACTAGAAAACCTAAACTTAAATTGAGAGCTGCTCGTCAACGAAGATTCTACGAGAGCTGATTTCACTCCGTACACAGAAGAAACAATGTTTTTTGTTTCTGTTAGCAGTAAGAGTGAGTTCGGTTGGGACATGTAGTTATTGTCCTAAATGGTCTTGAGGAGGTGGGTCTTTAGACATCATTTGAAGACAGCACTGACCTAGTTCTAATAGTCAGGGGAAGTTCATTCCACCCCATAGGTCCCAAAAGTGGTAAGAGTCTTGATGTCTTTCTATGAGAAGGGTCGAGTAGGGTTTGGCATGATGCTTTAAGAGGGGGAGCAGTTTCATTTAATTTCTCAATTAAATCAGAAAACTTTAGGCAAGACCCAAGTCTTTCTCAGAGTTGAGACACTGCCATAACAGTTACTTTTTTTGCCCATTCACATCATTGGTCTGTGGTTATGTTAGCATAGCTAGACCTACTGCTCTAGTCCGCTTCAGTTTTTCTATTAGTCCTGGTAGGCTTTGTGGACTGGCATTTCAACATATCAAATGCATAGTGAGTTAAATGGCCAATATTTGAATGAAAATTAATGTAAATGCAAAACTAAGAACAGGAAAGAAAAAAGTACAAATTATTCTTTATTATTCCAAATACATAACGAGAAACAAATACAAAAGCACACCTCAAAATAGAATAGAGCAAAACACAGTGACGAAAAACAGAATACACAAACACACTGTACACTTTTGGCCCTTGCCGCCTAATCACTCTCTGCATCATCGCTAATGATTCCATGCAGGTTACTCCAGTCAGTTGTTCTCTTGCGCCCCCTGTCTGCTTGGCCATCTTCACTGTCTGAGTCAGAGTTTACAGCACGTTTGTAAGCTGAAGGTGGAGAAGAGCTGCCCTTAGGAGACCACAGAGCTGAAGCTTTGCGCTTGGGGCGGCCTAAAGGAAACAGACAGGACAAAAGACTTTTGCTTTGGTCATAAGTTCATACCTCAGCTAACAGTAACATTTAAATTAGCCTTGGAATCAAATTTAGTTTAAGCTTGTAAATATCAAACATTCAATCAGATTTATTCAAACACCTGAAAAAAGTTACAAAATCAAGAATTTAGACTCTTCCAGACTACAGTTAAACAGTTTGTGGTACAAATGCGGAAATTACCCTCTCCAGAAGTTCTTTACCAACAAAGTTCCTTTTAAGAGTAAGGTATTTAATAGTCTGCAAGGTCACAAAGGAAACTACTGTGCAACTAAGGAAACTCACTTTTGAAGTACAAAACCTATTTCTGAAAAAGTTGATATTTAATAAAATGCAAATTGTACATTTTCTTGAAACTTTAACAAACGTACAAAAAAGCTGTCCACTTAGGGTGGTCAGTGAAAACAGAAATCTTTTCTTTATACTTTTGTCAGTTAAATAAATGTTGAAGAGAATTAACAAAATCAGATTCCTGTTTTTACAAATGTCCAGAAAACAGGTTTATACACCAGTGAAATCTAAAGGAAAGATCTGGTATTCTGTCTGTAAACTAAATATTAATAGAAATTAGATCATGTAGCAATTTCCATTGTGCTTAGACAAGTATCCAGAGCACACAGGTCCTTCATGTGAGGACACCCACCAACATTTCTGAATGGATAAGTTTATTATTAGTCCAAGCAGATTTTGCAGGACTGATCAACAGTTGCTTGACACACCAGAAACTGACAGCAAAAATTAATTTAATTTTCCATCATATTTTCTTCAAAAAATAAAATAAGTATAATATTTTGGTCTCAATTGTTAAATTTTCTTTACCTAGTTTAATATCGGTGTGAAAATCTGGCCATTTTTATTTTAAGCAGAAATGTGATAAAAATATAGTTTTTCAAAGTACCACTACAGAGATTTTAGTCACAGGCCACATTTCTGGACCTTTCTGAACCAATTTATAGTGGAGAAGCTTCACATTGAAATAAAAACTGTAATTTGACGTTTTACTCTGCATGTTTTGGTTTGAGAAAGAGAATATAATAAGGACAATACCCTGAGTGGCGATGATGTTGCCAACATCCAGTTCTGCAAGCTCCTGAGCTTCCTCTCTCTTCAGCCTTGCCTTCTTACACTTCTCTATGGAAGGTTGACCTGTGGAATAAGGCAATGACAATGGGTACAAACAAACAAAACTCACTTTATAGTCTGTGTTATTCAGAGTGCTGGGGCAGTAAAGCAGTTTCTATTTCTCCACTTACTTCCACCTCAATCACACACTCATACAAAGTAAATAGACTACTGACCTTTCACACCAAGCTCTTCCAGTTCTTTTTTCAAAACTGTCACCTTGGACTTTACGGAGCGGCAGCCATCCAGCAGCTTCTTGTAATTCCGCCGTACACCACAGAGGGCAATGTAATGTTTCAGCCTGGACACAGTTTTATTCTCTTCATCCTGAAGGTCAAGTAGTACATAGCGGTTAAAGAAGACATCCTGAGCTGATAGGGATGCTACAATTTTCCTTCTACGGATTGTCCCATTATGCCCCTGTGCTAATGTCCACTAACACATAATGCAATGTTCTGTATTTCATTGTCCAGGCATATACATGGAACCCTAAGAGATATTTTCTTTCTAATATGATCTCCTTTTAAAAACGTTCATGCTTTAAAATGAGCTGTCGATTTAGGATGAACATCTGAAAGCAGACTATAATGTTCAAACTATTCATACACACTATTGCCCCGAACAATAAGGTAACACACCTCACAAAATGACATCATACTATATGTGCCATTTCACCAAACATATAAAACACTGAATTAAGACAAACACGAGCATGCAAAGTGACGAAGTGCCCTGCTGTTCAATATTTTCTGTTAAATATGTGGTTTCACAAACTAAAGAAAAAGAGTATAGACAAAAACTAACAGTTATAGAGTTGTATGCAAACATTTAAACACCCCTGGTCAGGTACATACTGTACAGGGAACAAACTAAAATATGCTAGCACTCAAGGTCTGTTTGCTTGCAGAATTGCTGGAAATTCACCAAGGTCAGGGACATCATCATAATGGACACTGGCCCCTCAAGATATGCTCCCCTGCTGTAAAAGATATGTACCGATTTTCACTGACAAAAATCAACAAGCCAAATTGGAGCAGCCAAATTCTGCATTAATGATGCAGAGAAAGCTTTTCAGCCAATCAGATTGTGTCATCAGATCTAATCGTAGATGGTTTCTGACAAATACAGGGCTGTTCAGAAATCTGACCTTTCCTCCCTTAGTCTTGCTTTCACTCTCTTCTTTTTTCTTCATCTTGGATCCACTCTTCGTCTTTTCCTCCTGTTTTGGCTTCTTCTTGTGTTCTTCATCACTTTCTAGTGAGGGCAACGATGAGGAGTCGGAGTCCTCTGCTACATCATTCTGTTCCTCCATCATTTTCTCTTCTTCGACTAAAATGAAAGGAGAGCTGGCATCATGCTAATACCACACAACAACGTTCAATCTGAAAGACAGGAGACTTACCTTTGCCTTTAGAGAGATTAGTGTTTTTTTTGTTTGTCTCTTCATCACTCTCTCCATCATCGCTCTTACTGTCAGAGTCACTCTGTTCTTTCCTTTCAGACTGTTTCACTTTATTCCTCTCAGTTTTTATGTCCTCATCATCTTCCTCACTGTCAGAACTACTTCCAAACACTTCCTTCTGCACTTTTCTTACAGCCTCGCTCTCTGGTGACTTCAGTTCTTTTTTAGTGTGTTTTTGTTTGCTTTTCTTAAAGGCTACTTTGCCATCATTTCTTTCATCCTCATTTTTTCTCTCTCCTTTCCTTTTAATCTGTTTGGTGTTCGTTCCCTCCTCGCTGTCTGAGGAGACCCTTTGCTTTTTCTTTTGGCCAGTACCTTTCTTTTTGTGGTAATCATCATCATCATCATCTCCTGAATCATTGGAGTGGTCTTGTTCCTCTTCTTCACTCTCTAATGCCTTCCCTTTTTTCCTTGCTTTATTTTTCTCCTCCTTCTCACTTTCTGAGCTCTTTTTCCCCTTCCTATTCACACTTGAATTTTGTTGTTCTTTCTTTTTCTTCATTTGCACCTTTTTCTTCTGTTCTTCATCACTCTCTTGGTCAGTGTCTTTATCACTTTCTTCTTCTTCTTCTTCTTCATTCTCTTCTTTCAGCACCTCATCATTAGCCGCTTTCTCTATTCCAGAATCAGGAGAGTCTAAAAGAGCAAGCAAGAGGGAGAGAAGGACCGGGAGAAAAAGAGATGAAGGGTATTAATTGGAGGTGTGCCAAAACTTGTAGTTTTAAATTACAAGTGTAACTGCAACCCCAACTTTGCAATGAAAATAATGATCTTAGAATTTTTTCTTTCTATAGTCTTCACCAACTAGGAGGGGAACTAGGAGGGGCATCTGGATACTTTTAATGCAAGATGTATCTTTTAAAGTGTGTCTTTTTAGTTTTAAAATCATGAATAAAAAAATAAGTCAACAGTATGGATCTGATCACCTGGGGTAACGGACTCAAAACGAGATTTCTTTTTCTGGGCAACCACATCAGGACTGTTTTCTGTCTTTGCCTCATCTTCATCATCCTCTCTTTTCCGTTTGTTGTGTTTCTGTGAAGGATTAGTCTTCCTTACTAAAGGTTCATCATCACTGTCCTAAAAAAAGCATAAGGTTAAACAATTCTTTCATTAAAACTTATCAGGGAATACTAATTATTTGCATCAACTGTTGAGATGTAAAAATGTTTCAAAATGGTGCACTGCTGAAAGGAGTACTCGTTGATTTATTTACGGTGGTTATGACCTTATGATTTTACAACACAAATTTGGAATCTGCAATCCAAAATGCCATGTGTGTCTGGGTTTTTATGTGATATTAAATACATTTTTAAATAATACAGTTTAGGACAATATATTTATTCCAAAAGCATCATAAAACAATGCCTCGAACACCGACCATTTTAAGGGAATAACTTTAACACTAAAGAGGCATTAAACACTTAATGTCTGCACTGTTCACAACTCTGACCTGGTCAATCTCTCTAGATTGTCCCATTCCACATCAAACCAGTCTAGACCACTTTGTTTACATCTGAAAGATTTAATAATGCAGAATAATCCAAATTCAACACATCCATCAAGTAATAAATCAAACGACTCACCTCTCCCTGCATTTTCAGGAGTTCTTCTTCTACGATTCGCTTCAGCAGCTGCCTGTGCTCCACACTCAGGGACTCTCTCCCCACATGTTCCAGATACCTTCTTCGTAGTATTCCAAGTGTTAATGTGCTGCACGGATAGAAATAATTCCGTTCATTTACATATACGACAGTAAATTACATAATCGCCAACGTCTTTCCATTTTAAAACGTTCCGCCATCTACAGCAGTCTCAGTCTCGGATTGATAAGCTAACTTGCGTAGCTAGCGAGCTCAGAGTTTCCCGCCATGAAAACGCTCGCAAACCATTTTCTTGCAGCACAAGACATATTCACCTGAGGTCCGAACAGCGATGAAGCTCCTTGAAAACAAACTGGCGGATTGCAGTCTCCTCTGAAACCATGCCTGGTGGTATAAATGTCCCTGCACAGAGAAAAACACTGCGCACTTTACGCAGCGCTTGCCACTTCCAGGTTTGGCGCGCGCCCTGCGGTTTGCTGGTACGCCCTGTTGCGTCATCACGTACACACTGAAGCTGCAGGAGTCCAGGAGTCTCAGCTGCAGCACTGCAATGACTTGTTCTCTCATATAGTGTCACTACTTTTGTTCATGAACAATAATAAAAATAGTAAATATTTTCCATTTTTAATATTTAAATAACAGCCTTTCTACCTTATATAAAAAAAATCCTTTGCAAAACTGCAACATTTAGTCTCCTCAGTTCCCAAACAATAAAAATGTGTAAATAAAAGGAACAGTGATGCAACATTGTGGTAAACATGTCTCTTTCCCAACGTTTATGAATGTGTTGCAGGCATCAGATTCTACATTTGCTTATATTTACAAAATACATCTAAGTTGGTAAATTTGGAACATTTTTTCATTATTTCTTCAAACTTGTCACTTCAATAAAGGTTCAAGAGAGTAAACAAAACTGAGATGTCCCAACATACAGGTTTATAACATTTTGATATATTGTTTAGCTGTTCTTACATTATGATCTCACCCGTGCAGTAACATGAATGTTCACTCAGTACTGGTTTGCCTTCCATTGTACGTACGCTAGAGCTGCTGAATATGGACAAAATATTGGTATTGCAGTTATACTGCTACATATTGCATTTGTAATGCCTTTTGATATAACAGCCCATATCATTTTTGAAAAAGGTTTGAAATATGTAAATAAAATTTAAAACACACGCATTCAACCCCCAACCCATACAGTCCATATATGGAAACTAAGCTGCAACAACTGAGGTTTAGATCATAGTTTTTTTTGTAACCAGCACATTTACATATTATCTCCTCAGTCAGTCTACATCAGGTCAGCCCCTCCCATTCATGGTAAGGTTCTAAGGAGTTTCATAGCCCTGTGCTGTCATTTGAGTAAACTAATACAGGGAAGCCAATTTGAAAAGAGAGAATATTAATATTTCCTATATTATTATTCATTTTTCAAAGGCACAGTAACAAAAACAGCCTGGTTAGATATAAAGGATAAACAAAGGTCAGAAAATTACCATGTATGAAGAAATTATGATGAATAATATAATTGGTACCTAAACCCACAAGTATTATGGAAATGATGAATTAGAAGGAAAATGTAGAACATGAGCAGTTTCAAAACTTCTTGGCAAATCAGTGTTTCTCATTGTTAAAGTTCAGCCAAAATAATTTTACTTTTGTAGACAAAAATACATGGTTTCATCAATACACCCAGTAACACCCACCTGGAGATGTGGTTTTGCAGACCAGTATTGCAATAATACTTTACAAATGATGCAGCTCAAAACTACACCATAGTTCTCTATGTAAAACATTGGTGGCCCAAATTTCAATGATGTTCAAGAACAGTAACGAATAAAAAAAGTATTTTATTAGTGGACCTGTGGATAAAACAACAAAGAGCATTTCTGGATGACAGTATCAGATATCAAAGTATCGGATACCCTGAAAGTGATATAAAACCTCTGTTAATACTGTTAAAATTAACGTCTAATGTTCAGTTTCAGGGTTTTTTCTTGTGAGCATTAAATTGGTATTTCCTTGGTCAGTAAATATTCATGAAACTCTACACAGATAATGGTGGTCAAGTGCAACAGCTATATAGAATCCTATTTACAGCAGTGTGGCAGTGTAGCAAGTGAGCAGTTGGCTGTTATAGCCAAGTAATCATTGTTATATTCATGAATGAAGTGATGTTTACCTATAGCCCTGTCATTTGCAAGTAAGGACGTGAAACCACGGTTACGTGATGTGTAGGATTGCAGCTTTTCCTTTTGGCTTCATTACAACAGAGGAAAGGTTTGGATATTTAAGAAAAAAGTAAATCACCTTCTTATGCCCACTTGCTGCAAAAATAAAGCCTTTTGTAATGGATACTTAAAAAAACATTTGAATTTTTGTACATAATCTTCAAAAGTCTCCCTTGTCTTACATTTTATGGGCTCATACATGAAACGGCACAAGAGAACCTGCTTTGGCCATGTTAAGAGTAACATTGTGTCAGTTTCCTACAATTTTGGTGCAAAAACACCCCGAATGCCTCTCTGGGTAATTATTATAATACCAACACATAATAAATTAAATGCATAACTAAAATGTAGCCATACGCACATAGATTTGGGGTATGCTTGGTGCCTTTTTTTGGTTGGTTAAAAGCAAGAAAAGAATTTACATTTTTTGCATTTCTAACAAAGTGAAAGTTACACGCTGGTTTATGCATCTGCTTTACCAGGCTTGTTAAGACCACATTAGTTCAACATTAACTCCAAAATTAACTGCAACCTGGGACAATTAATATTACTGTGAAAAATAACTATAGTTATCTCTCATTGTCAGCAGGGAGAAACCAATCCAGGATGGCATTTAGTCTAGAGAAAATAAACATCATACATCAGTCAAGGACGGATAATTTAAGTAAAAAAAAAAATAAAATAAAAAAAAAAAAGTACCTCTCTGCAGCTTTAAGTCAACACAAAAAAACGTCACAGTTCACCATTAGGCATCAAAAGATCCCATTCAATTTGACCCCCTTTACCCTACACACATAGAAATAACTTATTTCACGTGTACCTTTATAAAAGTGAAAAATTCTAAACAATAAATTAACAGAATAATAAATAAAAACAAAACCAATTCAAAGAACAGAATGAGATGTACATTCGTCCTCAATAAAAAAAAAAAAAGAAAAAAAAAAAAAGAAAGAGACAAACAGGCAAATAAAATTAAACCACACCGTGGCTCTTTTGGGAGAGTTTCTAAACTAGTCCGTACAAATACCCATCCCACTCTCAGTGCAGTGTTAGCGTACCAAAGATAATCTCCCATCTCCACTCTTTCCTCCATCCATGATCTATTCAAAACATTTTCCAGTTATAGTACCTTTAGGCTATTCATGCACTTTCCTCTTCATACCTCTTTTTTTCCCCCCTCTATCCCTTACTTTTAGTCTTTGTACACAGTCTGCTGTCCGTGTCCCCTCTCATCATGCATAATGTGTCTCCGTACATGGATTCTCCTCACCCTTCTGTCTCCACTCCCTACACCAGCCCCATCCTCCTCTGACTGGCCCACACCAGGAGATGAGACGCCCCCAGACTCCAACAGAGCCATGCCTCCATGACCAGAGGCTCGCCCATTCTCATAGATCAAGATGTTCAAGGTTTCTTCAAAGATGCGAGCTTCTGGAAATTCCACCTAGGAGATGAAGACAAATCATGAAAATGAATATTAACTAATGTAAAGGCCACTTTTAATCCACATACAAAAACTAACTTGGCCTCTCACTTACTTTGGTTTGTTTCTTCTCAGTGGCATAAACGATGGAGGTACAGCAAACCTCGGCAATCTTGCGTCCTTCTCCGTAAAAAGACCAGCAGCAGATTTCATCTCCAAGCACGTCTTTTATGAAAAGCACTCTGCCGTTAAAGCGCAGTCCCAGCTTATCGAAAAGTTCAATGTTCTTCAGCAAGTTGTCATCGGAATTGCTGTGGGCATTCAGATAAATTATTCATTCAAGTACACACATTTACATTACAAATTTAACGAGCTTTTCAGCAACATTGTTCAAGACTTTGTTGAAGTTTTCTGTGATCAAGTCATACTACCATTAAAAATAGTGATGAGCTCATAGAAAATCTCATATTTAAGTAATATTTCACATTTGTATGCATGTGCTTAGATACCTGGTATAGGAATACTTATTGTTCCCTCTGTTATTCTGCAGTTTCACCACAGGCTGAAATCAATAAAAGTAAGGTTTAGAAGTCTTTCCTTCATGTACTCAGTCCTGGTCCTCCATTGTAAGTACATCACATGGATGCCTATGTGCATATAACAATTTGTTTCACCTTCCTACAGGTGGCGATCATCCTCTGTTCCTCCTTGGCTGAGGTAATCATGGGTATGCGGCAGCCTCCCTCATACACCTCACTACGTTTCTACAAGATGAAATAAAACATCACACTAACAAATTAGAATTTTAGAATAACACAGCTTGCTGCATCTCTTGGGTCACTAGTAAGCTGACTAATAGTTTTGTCACAGTGATTTTCACTCAGCACTAAAAGCATAAACAAGAAAGAACTATTGTTTGAATATTTCTCACATTTCAGTGAGGCCAAAAGCCTGTATATTATGGACTTTAGATCATTTGGAGCTTAAATGTATAATATCCTTACACACTTACAGAATAATATGAAAATCAATGTGTCTTTTAAAGAACACACAATCACTCTTAAAACAACTTTGCGAATAAATTTAGTGACCAGCAGTTCTATAAGTTTGAGGTTTTGAGTGTGAAAGCACTGTAAAAAGTTACAGAATTAGCTTAAAAAATTTAAAACAGACATTTTGGTTCATTTTATTTTTGTCTACTTTACTGTAGATAAGGGTGGTCCTGAGATATTTACTGTACTGTGCAGAAAGTCTGACCTGCAGGGTGGAAAGGCAGTGCTGGATTAGACCCTGCAGTCTGTAGTACTGGGCTTCCTTAAGCACTTCCTCCAGCTCCCTCTGGCTCTCAGGCAATGGCACGGTTCCGTCTCGCAAGAAGTTCAGAACCAGGGGGAAATGACGTCCACACCTGTCCAACACCACCCAACCTGCAGACATAGAGGATCTTGTTAACTCTGACCCTGCTTGTACTTGATCTGGCACATAGGTGTGGATTTATATTTCCCCAACGCTGAAGTTACACTTACAAACCAGTAAGACCATTAGTTTCAATACAGAACAGACTAATTTAGAGCTGTCAACTGATAATCAGAAGTAGAAATGAATCAGTAAAAAACTCTAGATTGTAGGCAAAGATCTTGAGGATTCAAGTGGTGTATATCCCAAGGTTTGAATATGTCCAGAGAAGTAAAACTTGAGTAAGGTAGTTAAAAGTATAAACCCATATTACCCCTAATCAGAGAAAACAGCAGCATGTTTTAATGATAAATTTCTCCACAAAGTCTCAATTTGCTTTTCTGAGGATAGTGATATTGGCAGTATTTAAGAACCAATGACCAACCTCAAGCATCATTACAAAAAGAGCATAATCAGTATTGTTTTCTTTGATTTAGCACATTACAATGTGTGAATCATTGAACAAAAATAAACTGTACTCATAAATGTCTTTAAATATGACCCCAACACAAACACACACACACACACCTTCTGAGTCTATGGTGACTTCTGTGGCTCCATCACACATACTCCTGAGCAGGTTGTCCTCCTTGCTGAGGGTCTGGACTGTGGTGTAGTGGAGAGAGCCTCCGACGTTCAGCTTCACATATTTACTACCGGCCAGACCTCCCCCGATCTTCTGCTCAGAGCCGATACTAGGTGATGGAGGTGTAGGGCTGGGCTCTGACACCACTCTTCCACTGGAGGCTTCAGCAGACATTAGGGAAACTGAGTCCAACACCTCTACTGTCCTGTCTAGAAAGGAAGTATACATATACATCAGAATCGCACGGCAAGAATCGTGTAACCCACTAAGGCAAGTAGTGTTAAACAATAACGAATAATGGGGTGGGTGTTTGCTAGATTTAACCAGAAACTGAGCCAATGACAGCTTTGTGAGGCGAACGGAAAGCAATAAAAATGAGTAAATCATTTCCAAAAGGGGTTATAATTTCAAAGTTGATAACAATAGTTATAAAAACGTATACTGCATGATGTATTCCGTAGCTATTCTTAGTATGCTGAGTACAGGTACATATAACACACCTTCGGTCACTGATAACTCGTTTCGTAGTCTCGACGACAACCTAGATAGAGAACCGACATCATTTTCTAATACCAACTGTAGATTCTCCGAAAACACAAGCAACACCTCTGGCTATTTAGATGAAGAAATTAGGTCAATACGGACGGCCAGACGTGACAGATCCTCCTTAGCTAACCAGCTAACCCGCACAAGAAACAAGAGTGTTTGAGTTAACGTCAATTTCTTAAAAACTTTGACAGAAAAATCAGAAAGTCACTGATCCAACCGACTTGTTAAGACATTTCTGAGTGCACACTGCGCTGTTACCGTGATAGTCGTTGTAGCAACAACAATAATGCGCTCATTAGCAAACTAGCAAGCCGAATCAGTCAGAGTTAGCCAGCTAGCTTCCAATACGTGCTTAAGATGTTTACAGTTCAGTTATAATAGGACAGCCAAACATTTGCTTACCCGGAATGGTTGTCCCAAAGCCCAAAGATATTGTAAACTGTCGACGACAGTTTACATGAAGAACATTCAAAGTTCAATTCAATATTTATTTCTCACTAAAACCATTTTCCGTTTTATCTAGAGCCTTCACCCACTTTCTTCCTCCCGAGCGCTTCCGCCTTCTTTAGTTAAAGCGCTTCCCCGATTGGTGCATACGCGCGTCCATCCGACATTCTAGCACCGCCCCACCAGCCGTCATGCGCCACTTGACTGGACGCATAAACTCGTTGTGCATGAATTCGGCCAATCATCTCCGGCTATTTAAATAGGTCAGTATTTTGTTTTGCTGCTGTCTTGGCGTTCGTCACTGCGCAGGCCTTATATTCAGTATATGACGGATTCTGATGGTGTGATTCCACTTGTAAGAAGCAACGCACTAGCTGCAGAATCTCAGTAATAGCACCGTGATCGCCGCACATGAAGTGATTAATGAAAGCCCGCCTTTGACTGTGCCTTTCAACACGCGTTTTTGGTTTAAAAACAACTAGATTATCTTTCTTAAATTATTTGATCGTAATCCTACAGGAAACAATCGCCTTTAAACTGTCTACATCACAAATGTCTCTCTTCTCTGCCTAGAATATTTGTTTGTTTGTTTATTTTATTTAAATAGCGAACAGAGTACTGGGCTTATGTATGCAATATTTAAGATATTGTGTAAATATGATAATATGAACACTATATATACAATTGACAAATTTGGTTCCTTCTTCTTTCAGGCGATTTAGATGTTCGTTAAACATTAGTTTATGAATGACCAGTCATATTTTTAGCATAGCTGTGTAACATTATTAGCTTATCGGTTTAGCTCTCATTGATGTATGTAAGATATGTATAGTCATCACTTTTTTTAACTTAATTTCCCGAAGGAACCTTCCCAAGGGATTAATAAAGTTTTAATCTATCTATCATTGATGCAAAGCGCTACTCTTATGAGGCAATTAAAATCTACTTTAGTGTCAACAGCACCCCCTTATGGAGGAAGTTAAGCCTGCTAAACATGAGTGGATGTGGAGTGAGCGTATATGTGTGTAACACTGAATAAATAAATGACAAATAAATTTCCCCACAATTGTTGCCTTAATTTGCTCTTTGTTTTTGTAAGTGCCACCTCCTCTCGAAGTCACAACTCAGCTACTTGGAGATTATTGAAAAATTATTGTTGCCCAGTAGTTACGAATTTGACTGTTCATGTGCCATGAACCTGTAATTACCATGATTTTTGATCGCACATGGAGGTCACATTATTTATCTTCCAGGTGCTTTGCTTTTAAAACTCATGAAATAGACATTATATATCATTATTGGGCACAGTCAAGAGTCTTGATTACAAGAGAATTAAAGACACTCTTCACCATCAAACAGAGACTTTTATTTATTCTTAAATCTTAGCAAATAAATAATGCTTTCCATGACAGTATATTATGCTGATTAATAAACAATATGAACAATTGAGTAATACTTCAATGCAACAGAGTCCTTCACGACAAGACTCCAGGTATGGCACAGTTGATGAGACGAAACTCACTGCATAATATATTAACAACTAACCATGATTTAATTGAAAAATAACATTATAAAAAGCATTTCAGTTTCGATACTGCATCATAGCAAGCAGCCGATTTTTTTTCACAGTACATATATATTTTTTGTCAACATAGTGCATATGCAACAACATCAACTCTGATAAACAATGACAGTAAGTATAATTGTTCATGAATCCTAGGCTGAAGCGGTAAAATATACAATCGTTGCGAGCCCTAAGCATGAAAACATTCCACCCTTTTTTTAATCCATAGTCATTCAACATTAAGCAGAAAGAGATTCTTAAGAAACAGCAAGGAACATTATGAAACGCTGGCATTATCGGTATTTATTACATCATCAATGTAAGAAAGACCATGAAACCTGTGAAACATGAAGTGACGTCACATTATGGGATGTTGTATTTTGGCACTGAATCAGATTTTTATACATAAGCCTTGATTTTCAATCAAAATATTTACATTCAATATATTCTGTGTGTGTATCTGTTTCGTTGTGTTTATATAGACAAGAATCAGTATTTTGTGTGTGTTCTCATGTTCTTATGTGTGTTTGTGTCTGTGTATGTGTCTGTTTGCGTGTGTGCTCCTGTCCTTTGTAAAATTCACTCCTTATGTAGTCAAATTTGAGGCTCTCTCTAGCTCTTTTTCTCTTTATATATGTCTCTCTACCACTCTCTATTTCCTCTATCTCTCTCTCAATCTCACACATTGTCTCTTCTCAGCGTCTCTCCCTTGATCCTCTTTTTTAAGACCCTAAGGCACCAAACCAAATGTTAGAAAGCATATCTGATAGTGAGAAACCATAAGCTCATGGATAACACTTGCTCTGACATTCTTTTTTTCTCTTCACACAGACACACACACACACACACAATCACACATAAACACACGAAGACACAAACACACCCACACACAGTTAACTGCGTCAGCAAAGAGCAAGAGAGAGACTGAAAATAGAGTGAAAAAGAATCCAAAGGTATACGTGTTAGAGGAATGAAAGTGTCATGTGGAGAGAGAATTAACACCATCCCTTCATTTTTCTCCCTTCTTTCCATCCTCAATTTTGGATTTGTCACATGACTGCTCCATCAGATGGACACCTCATACTCCCTTGTGTCCTGCGGCAAAATGAAATGATTATAATGAGGCAAAGTGATGACCTAAGACCCAAGGAAACCAATGGCTCAGCTTGTAAAGGAAGGCAGAAACTGACCCTAAATTAGCATTCTACTTCTTAGAGACCCCTGAGGTTTGTGTGTGATTTTGCAGTCGCTTACATGCCATACATGTGGCCTTGTGGTAAGGACCTTACCCTTGTGAACAGAAGGTTGCAGGTTCAAGTCCTGATTTGCTGATTTGGGTACTGAGGTAGCCTTGAGCAAGGTACTGTCCTGCTACACTAGCTGCCTGTTGCTCCATGTGTTAAATGCAGAGGTCACATTTCATTGTGGTGCACTTTGAGTGTGTTCACGAGGACAAATGAGTCATTTTTGCTTTAAATAAAGACAACGGCTCTAAGTTGGTTTTGTCTGTTGGAAAAAGGAAAACAAACGTTGTTTATGAAAACCACTCCATCTCATCCTGTCATAGCTAAGACTGAATGGTAAGGCAAATTATCATTATAAACAATTTGGCAATGTAGTCTAATATTACTTAATCATTTAGAATGAAAACTATATTCTGTTTGTGTTATTCTGTTTTTATAAGCTATTCTATACATTTTTAACTAACCAGTTTTATAACATTAATTTTCTTGTCATATAATATCACTTAAATGCACAAAAGCATTAGCTAGATATTTAGCATGTGTTTGCAATACTCTATATAATATTCAGGGTAAAAGTGCATAAAGCCCTTAATGTGTCACAGAGGTGATTTGGGAAAATGTCTTTTTTTTCAATAGAATTCAGATGCTAATGGTGACTTACAAAATTTCAACACTCCCTCAGAGGTCTGTTGGTTAGTGTGTAAAAATGACAACATACACTAAATGTTCTTATATCTCAATGAGACAGCAGTGGTGTTCTTATCATAAATTCCAGTGGGTTTTACTAAGTGAAACCTTGCTCACTCATGCTGGTTTACACTTGCGTCTTAATCACTAGGCAAGCAAAAGCTTGGACTTTGGACTGTGAAGCAGTTTATGTGCATTTTCCTGTTGTATGACATCAGAAGGTTAAATTGTTTTTATTCTTAACAATGAGCATTTGTGTTTGTTCAGTTAAATATGTTCTGTTCATGTGCAACATTCTAAATAGGCTACAATACACAATTCTATATAAATAATATATGGAATTTCCATATAGTCCAGTTTCCACTATTATATTATATATTATCATATATTATACTCTCTTTTTAATGAAACATGAGTACTGATTCATAACATGTTCAGAAAAGCCTATTGCAATCTTTTTTCATATTGCCCAGTCCTACTTGCTGGGGTACAGTTACTAATTAGAGCTTGTAGCCCATCTGTTGTCGCAAGAAATTTTTATCAGCTATCTTCTTGTCCTTGGATCACTAGTCATTTCCTGACCACATAACTGACCACTCTCAGCCCTACAGTGACACTGACACTGCATGATATCTCCAAAACACTCCCAACACCACACCAACTATAATGCCATATAAATATGTAAATTGCAGTTCTCTGGGCTGCAACCATTGGTGGATTGGTGTAAGCTTTCGTGTTGTCTTGTTTTCCTTGTCCATGTGAACAAGTCTCGTGTTTTGTTTATTTTCTAGTCACGCCCTTGTCCCACCTTAGTTCTTCCCTTTCCACCTGCCCCTTGTTTGTACACTCCTCCCTTGCCCAGGTATATCTTGTCTTGTCTCTGTATTTAGTCTCTTGTGTTAGGTTATTGTGTGTGTGTGTGTGTGTATGTTGGATGTAGTCCTGTTAATATGTTCCCCCTTTAACTGCCATGTTTCTTTTTTATCTTGCCATAGTTGTTTTATAGTATATGTGTGTTTATTTACTGGCCTTGGTTTTCTTTCTTAGTGTGTTTGTTTCTTTAAAATTCATATTTAAAACCTAAAAACTTGGACATACTTCCAGCAACCTCAACCCCCCTCGTGACAATTGGGTGCCAGGAGGTTGTCAAATTGTGCATGACAGCAGATGAGTTTTTTTTTTTTTTTTACAAATTAATATTTTTAATACTTTCTTAAATAAGTCTCTGCATTTAACCCATCCAAAGCAACGAGCACACACACACTAAGTAGTGAGCAGTTTTAGCCATAAATGGAACCTATTTTTTCCTGCAAATTCAGAGAATTGAACCAGCAATCTATCGGTTCCAAAACTCTAGCTTTATTAAGCCTCAAATGAAAACTCTGTAGCTTAAAATACTTATATCTGATTAGCCAGATACAGTTTAATATCTATGATCTTTATTTTTATTTTTATATTTCATTTGTTTTAGTTTAACAGCTTTACTGACTGATATAATTGCTCGTTCTTAGTTGTCATACAACTCAAGTGAACAGCAGAAACTCTCACTGTTAAATAATATAGATATTTAAGCACTTTAGGTGGCATTTGACAAAGTCCTTAGAGTTTTTTGCAGTTTAGACTTTTGTTAATTACCTCTGGATTTATTGGCTCTATTTAGAATAGTAAACCCATATGACCTATAAAACTGCCACTGTGTGGAAGTGAAAGTGGAAAAAGGTGTTCAAACAAAACAAATACAGGAAGTATATTATACTGAAATTTGTAATTTATATATTAAAATTGGTAATATCTTACCCCTGCTTCATACAGAGGGTTGTTAAAATCAGATTCCACCGTGATAGGACTGTAGGAGTGGGTGTGTGAGAGAGATTTCCAAAACAATGGCTTCCACTGCAACCTACACACACTGTGTAAGAGAGATAGATAGATAGAGAGAGAGAGAGAGAAAGAGAGAGAGAGACAGAGAGAGAGAGAGAGAGAGAAAATACCGAGAAGAAAGGTGAGAGAGAATGAATTATGATGAGAACAAGATGAATTGCTCAATAAATAAATCAAAGATTTTTTTCTCACAAAAGTCAGTTTAAAACTCCAAAGAGGGCATTCTCCTAACTTACTTAGTGTAGTACATGTAGATTCCCCCAATCAAAAGGATGACCAGAATGATTGGCAGGATAATGGCCAATGCAATGTTCTCACTCAGCATCTGGTGGGAGGCCTCTAATGACTGGGAGACTGAAAAAAAATAAAAATAAAAAAAAATAAGCACATTAGCTTTATTTGAGCATTATGTCATCAATGACATATCAAAACCCCAAATTAATTGAAATAAACACTCTGTATTAAAGTTCAGAACATTAAAGTTAAGGACATTACTCTTAGGTACAATGGTACAGTGTTGACAATCTTGTTATAATAGAGGTGATATAAAGAATGAATATCAGGGTAAGTGTTTAGGGAGTATTACCTTCTAGTTTGTGATCTTCCAGTAACTCCTCATAGGCCACTGTAGAGAAGAATACAAATTAAGCATATAATAGTGTGTTTAGTCAGAATGCAGCCTATGAAAGTTAGGCTAGAGAATATGGGTAATATTGATAATATTAGAGGTCACATTCTCTTTACATCAGTTCTTTCCCAGACATTCCTGAAAATGTGTGCAGCTATCATGGCTCCTAATGAAGTCTGATTTAAACTTCTGATTTTGTTCCTGGTTCATACCTTTGCAGAAAGGTGGTGGATTGTTCCACTGAGAAGGGTGTCCTGGGACACAGTTGATGATGACCTCACCAATCAGCTCATAGCCTTCATAACAGAAAAAGCGCAGCGTCTCCCCTGCTTGGTAACTGTGTTTATACAGAGTCTGGTAACCGTTGTCTGGCACACCAGGATTAGGGCATGGATCATACTTCACTGCATATTAGAAAGAGATCAGACAGAAATAAGATACAGATCAGGAGTGGACAGAGAGCGAGAGATAGAGAGAGAGAGAGAGAGAGAGAGAGAGAGAGACAGTGGACAGAAAGAGAGAAAGAGAATGAGAGAAAGAAAAAAAGAGAGAAGCAAATTGAAAGAGAGAGAAGCAGATGGGAGTGAATACAAAAAGAGAGAGATGCTCCAGTCTAAATAAGCAAGTAACAAGCACAAAGTAAATGCTGATTAACACCCCAACATGCTGATGTACACCCTCCCACCAACACACTCAAACTGACACACACACAAACACATCTACTATGCTCACTCACAAACACATTTAGGGCTGCGGTCACTCCACTTGGGCATGCCAGTGTCTCTTCCATGACATGAGATTTGGCTAGGCCCCTCCAGCTGGTAACCTTGGTTACAGGTAAAGCGTACAACGGTCCCAACAGCAAAGCCCAGCTCGGGGTGCACTGAGCGTGCTCCATTTACTACGTCTCCTGGGTCAGGACACTGCTGGACTGGAAGAGGGTCAAAGCCAGGAAAAAAAAACACAATTATACTGTATAGACACAATTTTAGAAGCACAAATAATCCTGGAAAACGTGGAAAATGTATTCGCTTTTGTTCCTCTGAGTATTGTGTGTCATGCCATTCTCCTGACTGTCCCTGTTTTCTTCCTGTCCACTTCTGGGGGCAGATCTTTGTTGTTATTGCATGTAAACTTTGGAGCTCTCTTGCTCAGATCTTGTCTTTAGCTTTAACCTTTAAGCTTAACCTTTACTTACATCCAATATTTTCATCCATGTTCTTGTTTCTCTTTGTCATACTGGTACTGCCTGATTTGTATTAAAGGTAATCCTTTGGTGTAAAAAAAAATGCTATATTTAATGCCCTCCATGTTTGAGACAATTTCCCTTGATTTGCCCCTGCATAAAATCTAAATTCAATATTTGTAATCAAATAACTCACATGTAATTAAAGTCCATTTTGGTTTCATCATGTAGCAATTAAAACATTTTATACAGAGTCCCATTTCGGGGGACCATGTTTGGGATAATTAGCTTCACAGGTGTTTGTGATTACTCAAGTGTGTTTCATTGCTTCATTAGTGCGTGCATAAAATATTTAAGCTTGTTTCTAGGCTTTTAAACAGTTCTGGAGTCTGTAGTTGCCACTGTTTAACATGAGGACAAAAGCTATGCCAATGAAAGTCTAAGACTGAGAGTCTAAACTGCAAGATGCAAGTTTAAACTAGCTCTAGTCAGTAACAAAAACAAGATGGCCAGAATACAGCTTGCAAAAAAGTAGTTAAAAGAGTCTGCAGAATTCTAGAAAAGGGTTTTGAGATCAAGGTTAACCTGTATCAGACTGATGTCAAGAGCAAAGCTTGGTGACAGAAAGGAATTGCCCAAAATCCAAAGCATACCACCTAATCCATGAAACATGGTGGTGGCAGCATTATGACCTGGGCATGTATGACTGCCACGGGTACTTCATTGATTTAACTACTGACCACAGTTTCACAATTAATCGAATAGAAACATCTTATCTGCTCAGGTTGCAGCTTGAAGTGCTTACTGCCACTTGAAGCAGAAGAAGTTTCTATACACCTCAGAATTTATATATTCACAATTCATACATCACCTCATTATCTGAAACATACTGCTAAAGCAACTTCATTCATCAAGTCATTCACCCAATTTAAATCTAACTGACCCTGCCTTAAATATGCTGAAAACCTAAGGGGACAAGCTCTTGAAACAAGCAGGAGCAAAGATGGCTGAATTAGAGGCTTGGCAGACCTTCACTTTAGAATATACTCAACACCTGGTGATGTCTGTGAATTACAGAAGTCAAGCAGTCCTTACATGTAAGGGATAATTAAAAAAACACACACTGCTGTATTTTTATCTGTGCAATATATTTAACTTATTCATAATGCAACAATAATCACTGTGCAATCACTGGGCAATGTGCAATATTCTGTGCAATATCACTTTTGCATTTTTGTTTTGGTTAAAAAATGACTTTGGTTAAGACTGCATGTTGTGTGTATATAGGAAGATTTTATTTCATTTTATTTTCTATTTTATGTATGTATATTTGAGTATGTAAATGTGTGTATATATATAAGGATGTGTGTATATATCTGTATCTTTTCTCAGCTGCTGTAGCAAGTAAATTATCTAAAACTGTGGTGGAGAGGAGCAAATCAGGAAAAAAAATTTCTTTGACCCAAACACGCAATGCACTGTAATTCGAAATCATTAATATAATTATAATTTTTCAGTGGTGCGAGCTTGTTCACCTTTCAGAATTTAGTTTGCACACAACAAATGACTAACAGTAAAACTGAAAACAAAGCTTAACTTTGCTCACTTTTCACACAGGTGGGTGGGACGTTGCTCCAGGACAGGTCCCACTGGCATGTGATGATGTCAGATCCCACAATGTCATATCCAGGTTGGCACTGATAAGTCAGCACACTTCCCCTCACTAGAGATGGGTGGGAGGAGCTACTCCAGCCAAATTCAATCGGTGGGAGGGTCGGACATGTGTCATTAGGCTCCACCTCTAAAGAAGGTGAAACAGAATTACATTATAATCAAGCACTGGGGTGTAAAAGGAATGGAATTATAGAAAATACAGCCCAAGCATTTAGTACTCATGGCACTGATCTAATTAAACTGATATCTGGCCCACACACATAGAAAAAGAACAAATTCAAATCATTCAGTAATAGATCTAGCCAGAAATATCACAGAATTGCTTAAGAGGTGATATAAAGGGAAGTAAAAAAAGGTAATGTGATAACAATAGTAGGCAAGTATAGTCTATCTAACATAAAAACACAGAAAAATGAGCAGAGCACTGTAGCACAATAAACAATTCTTAATGTACTAGTCGATACTCAAGGTTTCAGAAAAAGATGACGTGACATCATGTCATCTCTAGTGAGCAGGGTTTACCTCGATAGTGAATGAGGAAGCCTTGGCTGAGGGTGAAGCTGGAATCATCAGGGTCACTCTGAAATTGAATAGTGACCTCTGAGCCACTGGATACAACCCGGAACCTCTCTCGTGACCCCAGATACTGTCCAATCACATGGGACATGAGGTCATGACCATCAAATATGGTCAGAATGTCGTTATGCCGGATGTTCAGACTTTGGAAAAAACAGAATACAAAAAGGTAAGTATTCAGGTTATATGTCATGCATTTCACATTCTTGTGTTTTCCCTACTTTGACACACTTGGTTCACGTTATCAGGTAATTAGGAAGTTTTTTGTGACGCTGATGTGTTAGAATTGAAACTACAAAGACATACACACTAGCCATATTTTAAAATAAATGAGCTTATTATTTTTCTTAGCTTGCAGTAGATAAACATACTGAAGATGATTGATGTTATAGTATCTCACATGTACATATTTTTACTAATAACTTACAAGTTATGTGTTCATTAAAAGACACTCTGGGATGTGTCACACAAACAGAAGTTTCAGATGCTCAGATTAAAAGTGTAGTAGTTTGATGTGCCAGTTATATACAGTACACAGTATTGTGGTCTATTGTCACATTATGCATTACATGTTATAACATGCTATTTAACACAAAATTTCTAAAGGAAAACTACATGAAAAAAAGATGAATAATTTTGCATGATGTCATGGTTGATGTCATGAGTATGCAGCTTAAAATCGCACCCTCTTAAAAAAAACTACCTGGATCCTTGCAGCTGACAGTTAACACACTGACTCACATACTGTACACACACTCACATCTGCACGTCTAGCTCAACGCGCTTGTCTTCAGTGACGTGGATCTGCCAGACACAGTCCTGCCCCTTAGAGTAGCTCTGTGGCCAATCAGGAGACAGCACTGTTCCAGCCGTGTCAGTTAACTCCCCACCACATAGAGCTGAATATAGACAAGAGGAATAGAGAAAGAATGAAATAAACAGCAGTATGTTGTGATAAGATAATCTAGTGGAACAAGGGGTGGGAGACATGGGAAACTTTACATGTCTCTTTAGGCTTCAACTTATGCATGAAGTAGTACAAGTAATGTTCAATGACTATATTTTAGTTACTAAACTTCAAAAGTCCAGAATCCATTTCTGTGTTAATTGTATTTTGTAAATATAAGTCAATGTATAATTGAAAAGCCTGCAACACATTCGTTTTTCTTTTTTTGACAGCTGCACTTTTACCACCCTGTTACATTACATTTGTCTTTGATTACACTTCTTAATTGTTTGTTTAATTGTTTTATGGATTACGTGAATCTTTTCGCAATATTATGCACTGTAAATGGTGAAAGACGTAAATTCTTTGTAATCTTTTACTGAGAAATGTTCTTTTTGAACTGATGGATAATTCTCTCATAAAGTTTGCCACAAAGTGGTGAGCCACAACCATCTTTGCTTGTAGAGACTTAGCCTTTGGTGGATGCTCCTTTTACACCCAATTATGATCCCATCACCTGTTACCATCTCACTTGCTTATTGTGGAATGTTTCAAAACAATGTAACCTGAATATTCTATAAACTTTTCCTTCTAAGTTTAATACAAACATGCGGGCCTAAGGTGATTCTTTCTACATGACTTTTGTAAAAATTTTGAGAATAATAAACAACTCATTCTAGTAAATTAATCATTAATTGACTGGTGAGATGAAAATTGCAGCTTCTATCACTTTTTGATGAATAGAAACGTGCATACCTCTGCATACGGGCTCACTCTCATTCCAGTGGGGGTCACTGGGGTCAACACACTCCATGACCCCTGATCCCTGCTCCATGACAAAACCAGGAGAGCAGGAGAAGGTTACGGTTGTGCCGAGAGGGAAGGTCATGTCACTGCTGCTGAAATTTCCATGAGGAACGTAGGGTTCATAACAGTGCTCTCCATCAAAAGCTAAAGAGAGAATGCTGCTTTAGTGATTTGAGCACAGCTGTACAGTTGTAGCATCATCTGTTCATTAGTCATGATGTATTTTGTAGGGATTGTAAAAAAACTAAACTGGGAAAACATCACTGTGTACACAAGTTATACGCAGAGTGATGGAAGTATATATTACATGTTAGTTACAGTGCATTAGCCTAGCAAAACTAATGCATGCTTGGCAGATTAAAGTGGAGCATTTGATCTTCAAAATATAGCTTTAACTTGAATAACAAAGTAAAACAAGTTGCACGATTAAATGAACCAAACTGTTGTCCAAACAATATTTTATATAAAAATTTTCACTTGTGTGTTTCTGCTTGTATTTGCAATCTTAATATTTTGCTCTAAAGTACTTTGAGCTAACATATATAGAGAGAGAGATTATAATCAAATATCCATGTATTTTTATGTAATTATGTACTTGATTTTTTATTTAAAAGTCAAGAGAGCCTTTTAACACACTTTTAGGTGCCAAATATGAACACAGAACAATGAAAGAAAATCTCTCACCCTCGTAACGAAGCGCCAGCAACAGAGGAATGGAAGAAGAGTCCGCCGTTAGCTCCAAATAGAGAGAAGATCCTTCACTAACAATTCCACGCTCTGGAACATCATCCAGATCAGAGTCAAAGAGGAGGGGGGAGTTAGAGTTATTTCCACCACGAACTATCAGTCTGAGAAAGAGAGATAGAGATAGACAGAGACCAGAAGACCAAATGGTGAGTTATTCTGGAGACTGAATTCTGGATCTTACAGAAAGAGATTGAAAGAGGACAGTCAATAGAAAAAGAACATAATAAACAGTAATATGTCACATATAATCATACATAATATATACAAAAATAGCTAAAATACCAAGAAATGTATTTTACACTGCAAAAACAATTTGCGAGTATTAACAAATTTTAGCAATAACTGAAGGCAGTCAATCCATCCATCCATCAATTTTCCAACCGCTTCTTCCGCTTCCGGGTCACGGGGAAGCTGGAGCCAATCCCAGCTGACTGCGGGCCTATGAAAGGGTACACCCAGGACAGGAGGCCAACCCATCGCAGGGCAACACACAGACAGACAACCATTCATACACACATTCACA
>JBBPDA010000030.1:9601961-9613437 GCA_037974385.1 Arnoldichthys spilopterus
TTCTGTGACCATTGTGAGTTTTTCTTTCATTGACTGAAGGGTACCAACAATTTTGTCCACGTGTGTATATGAAAACACAGATACTGCAGGCCCAAAACACACACTCTCTCTCTTTCTCTCTCTCTCTCTCTCTCTCTCTCTCTCTCTTCCACACACACACACACACACATTGAAAAAGACAAATAGGTTATAAATACCTGTAGTCGTGTGGAGAAGTGTGACACATAGTGACACAGCAAAAATTGTGGACACCATGGTGAAGTGTGAAAGAAAGTTCTCTGTTAAAGAAGAAAAGCAAAAAAGGCATATAGTGTCACAACAAAAACAAAAACTGTGGACACCATGGTGAAGCATAAAAGGAAGTGTTTTGTGAAAGAAGATATGCAAAAAAGCCTTAGTTTGTGATCTTTGCCTTAGCCCTAGTTTATTCTAGCCCTTGGACTGTGTTTCACTATGACTTTGGATTACCTTTGTTTGCTTTGGTTGCCTGCCTGTTTTGATTAAATGTTTGGATTAATTAGATGTTTGGATTCACATTTGTGTCCTGCAATCCCTCAAATCCTGACACACTGTCTTTATCAGCCAATGATGATGCAATCTGTGCTGTGAGGGTGAAGGCCCATGCTTCTTCCAAGTCATGCAAAATGACACCACTTATTTCTAAACTGGACTGGTCATTGGGCAGCTCGACGTGCTTGGTGGTGAACACTTACTGCCTGTTCTGTTACATTAGCTAACAGATGTGCATTAATAAATTTGTCCACTGGGTTGACTCACTTGAAGTGTGGGCCACTCCTTTGAAAACATAAGTTATATTTACATATTTAAGTTAATATTTACTATTAAAGTTATTAAGTATTACAGTCTTACTGGATTACATTCCATCGATGGACTATTCACTGTTTTCAGTGAGCAAGTTACTCTGATAGCACAGCAACTGAAGCAACTGAAAATTTCACTGTAAACGGTAAACTGTGTGTGGTGCTGTACCAGTTATAGACTAATAGTATGAACAGTGCTTTTGGACAACCCTCATAGACGTCATCACAAGGAAGCTGCACTGGAATGGCTGACAAAGCTAGTCAACACAAGTGGGTAAACTTGGGCATCCTCGACCTCACCCGAGAACTGTCACTAGTCATTAACCCATGCAGAGAGTGTAGTCATTGGTTCATCCCATGATAAACGGGACATTTTTATTTGCTTTATGAACCAGAGCTACTAGCCAATCCCAACGCAAAAGGCGAAGCGCTACTGGCCAATCTTAACGCAGCAGGTGGGGTATTACGATCCAATCGCTGCGGGTCTGAATGCGGGTGGGAAAAACAGGAACACACCTACACGTTCACTGATGCCTTAATGACGTCACCTCCTCTCTGGGCTTGCGCTGGCCTGTGTGGACGGACCACCGGGACAAAATCTGTTTAGGACAACAACACGAACGAGAAATGCATGAGAAACGCTGGTCTACCGTGCTACAAAATTTAAAAAAAATAAACAAATAAATACATGAAAACACGCGATGGAGAGGGTCATGATGCACACAGAGCTGTTGCTGACACTGCAGACAGAAGCCTCGGATCACTACTCGTTCAGACACCCTCCTCTTAATAAAAAAACGCAGAGAAACCCTTCTCGCCCCAACGCCAGACGCACAGTCCACGCGTAAAATACACACTGTGTGGCGGCTGCTCTCTAACAGCGTCAGGCTCCGTAAGGCCTGAGTGGAGAAAACACTAATCACTACAACGACCATTACATTTGTGTGCATTCTCTGCATATATGCTGCCTGTAGCCCATATGCATCGTTATAAACGCAATAACGCATGTGCAGGGACCCTTGCTGTCTTAGAAGGTGAGGCGCGCGCACCCCCACCCCACCACCACCAGGCTATAAAGCGTTCAGGGCCAGTCTATAGAGACGAGCAGAAAACATACGCACCTCCAAACACCCCTCTGGTGCTAAAAGGCCTCCAGATGCTTCTTCTGGGTTCTTCTTCTTAGCAGTGCTGCGGATTTCGCCTTCTCTTCCACTGCGGGTTGACGCTCCGTTTCTTGTCCTCACCACAAATGCCAGAGCAGTCTCTGGTCGACCCCCCCTGTTAGAATAAAACACGCTGAGCTGGCCAGGGATGTCAACAGCACTCGAATAAAAAATAGCGCATTCTTTCGGCTGCAAACAGTATAACTCCGCTGTGTCCGTTCCCTGGCGCTGTGTTTTTGTACAGATCTGAGGTCTTAGGCCCAGGGCTGGCGCTTAGGTGGGCGGAAAAGCCATTATGTGACAGGTCCAACCCGTGTGGTTTGACGCGTTGATGTCTGTGTGTATGCGCGCGAGTGTGTATGGAAGTTGTGTCTGTGTGTATGTGAGGGTATCCGCTGCTTTGCCAGTGTCGTTTAAAGAGCACACCATCTGGTGGCCAAAGCGCGCTACTGCAGCCTCTTCAGGCCGTGGGGAGCTGTCCAGCGCGGTGGTGCTGAAAACGTCGTCGCTGCCGCAGCGTTTGAGGCATCGTTTAGATGCGCGCTTCGTGCGGAAACAAGGAGAAATGAGGCTTAAATGTGCACGCACCGTATTTCAGTAGTTTGTGCCCTCTTGGTCTATTTCGTCAAGAGGAGAAGGGGAGACATTACTTCGGGGATTTTTGCCTGCTGTATGCTCGCTAGTTGCAGCAGCGTATAAGCAGGCGGAGAGCACAGAAGGAAGGAGGGAGGGGGAGAAGAGACACCAAGTGAGCAGAAGAGACGTGGTAAGTCATACTACGTAAGAAACACAATGCAAAAACCTTTTGTGAACGACAAATAACTAGGATAGACTACATGGAGTGTGACCCGCATAATCTAAAAGATAGTAAATGTTTGGCCCATTGGTATCCCTCCTGTTGGCTGTATGGACATTATGTGAGTAATGTGAACGCGGAAGCGGAGCCACAAAACACGCAAACGACTGCAGGAGCGTTATGCAATAGTGTAAAGAGACCGACACAGGAAGAAGCCCGTCTTCATCAGGCTAATGCATGGATGATGCATGACAAATGCCTTCCTTACAGTACCGTTGTTGTAGTTGGATGATGTTTTCCAAGTCTAATGAGTGAGGAAAACCTTGAAGAAACAGTAGCTGTTTGTGTTTAAAAGAAAATCATCAGTTTCCTAAGAAAGACATCAGTAAATCAAAATATTCTCTTTCTTGGTTCTCCTTATTAAATGCATTTAAATTAAATAGCTATAAAAAAAAACCATGGGAACTGGTTTAGAACTTTTTTGAACCATTATGTGGTTCACACAGGAAGTTCTTGAAAGAACCATCCATGTAAAGTTTCCTAAGGGAACCAAACATGATTCTTCTAACGAAGTGGTCACTAACCCTTGTTCTGGTGATCAATGTCCCTGCAGAGTTTAATTCCAACCTCCATCTAACCTACCTCTTACCAACTAATGTATGTAATCTGGCCATTCATAGAAAAAGTACAGGAAGATAGCTCTCCAGGACCAGGGTTGGTGACCACTGTTTTAAAGCATGGTTCTAAAGAAAAGCAAAAGAATGATCTCATTCTCACAGCTTACTAAGTTGTGGCTATGACTTATTGATTATGACTTAATTACCTCACTTTCGCACCTTACTAAGTAGCAACCATGATTATCTTGTTCCCATGCCCTTGTAATCTAGGTTTATTTTGAAGGAAAATGTGTTTATGTGCTATTATTACTATTTTGTATGGGACAAGAGGAGCTATAGTCTCTAACTGTGCACCTACAATATGTATCATTAAGGTAATTGCTTTTAATACAGTGGCCAGTGACAGCAAATTTTAAGCACAGTCTGCTTTTGTTTTTCCCTCCAGTATTGCAGGCTCTCAGAAGAATGTCCTGGTCACTGGACCTGCTCCCTCTGCCCCCTTGTGTGGAGCTGGGTGGGCCTCCCTTGAGTGGTCTGCTGTGGACCCTACTGCTGCTGTTTCTTTGGTATTGCTACCGTGTGGGTTCTGACCCACCATCCTGCCGCAGCCATGTGGGGACGCTAAAATCCAGCTCTGCTCTATCTGCCCTGTCTCGTTCCACCACAGACACAGGACGCTGCACCCCCAAAGCCGCCCCAGCCATTGATATGGAAACCGGCTATGAGGAAGAAGCGGAGAGCTACCTCACCCCAGTGTTAAGCCATGCCCCTTTCCCAACCCAGGCAGCGGCAGGAAGCAGGAAATTGTACACAGCACTGCAAGAGTATGCAAAGCGCTACAGCTGGGCTGGCATGGGTCGCATTCACAAGGGCCTACGCAACCAGGTCTGACACACACACACACACACACACACACACACACACACACACACACACACACACACACACACACACACACACACACAAACAAATACATACAGTATATAGCCATTTAGGTCTAAACACACAGGTGAAACTTTGCATTAATTTCTCAGGAGAAAGGTGAATATTGGTACTTAAAGATAAATAAATCAATTAAGAAAAATAAAATAAAAGGTGCATGACATCCATGTTACACATAACAACAGTGAAATGTGGTACAAATATGTTTCCTAAAATTTATTTAAATGTGTACATGAAAGAAGCAAAATCAATCCAAATGCAGTTAATTATTGCTTTTAATTTACTTTCTTTTAACTTTAAATTGCATTGGTATAATCCATTGCATTCGTGTGGAATCACATTTAAAAGACAAAGAAAAGTCATTTCAAAGGACTATGTAACATTTTGGGTACTTGGAAGTAAATGCAAGCATTCTGTGACAGTTTATTATTATTATTTATTAAGAGTTCATTACTGAGAAGATACAAAACAAACATGGGTTCACATAGATGAATGACAACAAAATAACAGTGATACTGGAACTTAGAACAGAGCTTACAACAGAGACTTTAACAGTGAGATTAACAGGGCTAAACCAAGAAAAGGGTATATAAGGTTACATGGAACACTGAACACCTGGGACTGGGTGGAGACAATAACGAAGGACAGCTGAATACAATCGGGGCAGGGCGAGGGCAGGAACACAGGAGCACATAGCTAAGGTAAACAAACAAGAACAAGGAGCCAGACAAGAAAAGTGTGACAGACTATTGTTTATTGTTTTTACCCTTGAGATACACCAGTGATAAGTCAACCATAATGTAGTCAGTTAGCCAAAAATGTTTTTTGTCCAAAGCTTACTTTCTGAGTTTACTTCTTTGCTTTTTCATTTGAGCTAATGGGCTAATGTAGCTACAATTAATTGATGTTTTTTAGTACATTCATTAACATGCTGCTAATTTCTTGCCCAAATCATCACATACTTGGGTCAAATCCTGTTCGCTTTGTTAAGTAAACTCAAATGGACTTGCTTGGACTTGCTTACATTGTATGACATCTATTCTAAAAATGGATAACAGTATGCTGTATGTCTAAAAACATGTGAAGCAGCTATTCAGAAGTATTTTTGTCCATCTGTGTAATTTGGAAGAGGGGCTTACATGTTTGAGGTTGAAATAATGTAGAGGTAAAGGTTTAGGCTTGGCCATTTATGCCTGGTCTTTAGGGATCACCCAAACTAAGTGCCCTCCTTTTTTGCTCACCCTACTTTCTCTCTGCTTGCCTCTGTTGATCCCACCATCCCTCTTTCTCTTTAGGCCAGAATGACTGATCGCTCTTCCATTCAGAAACCACACCTCTTCCACCTGCCAGATGTTCCCAGCATCCCCTTCTTCCCTCGGGATGCTCATCGGCATGACATTGAAGTTCTGGAGGCCAGCTATTCCATAATCCTTGCTGAATTCCAGGCAGTCTACCAGAGAGGCATTGACACAAAATTGGGATGGACATACCAAGGACCTAAGGTCCTTCACAATACATTTTTACACTGACTGTCCGAGTGCTATAGAGGATGTTAAGCACATGATAAACTCTTATAATATGATATAAAAGAATATCATAAGCAACAAAAATAACTTGATTTCTTAGGGTTGAAATAAATTATTACAAATTAATTTATTTTATAATTTTGCAAAATGTTTATTCATGCTGAAAAATAAAAATATTGATAAAGATTTGTTGAACAAGGGTTGTTGGGTGAATTGACAATATAGTAAAACAGGATATGCATCAAATCAATCAGAACAATAATGAGCCTAATTTGGTTAAACAAATGTGAAAAAAGTTTAAGATGAACATTACTGACAATGTCTTAAATATTTATTGAGTAAAATCTCTTTTTCACTTTTTCACTCAATCTTACTTTTTGGATCATTATACATAAAGCAGTGGTAGCTTAGTGGATAGGGACTTGCTGATGTAATCAGAGGGTTGCAGGTTCAATTTTTGAGCAAGGTACCATCCTCCCTAATGCTTCCTGGGCACTGTTGAAAGCTGCCTGCTGCTCCATGTATGGTGGGTTAAATGCAGAGGTCACATTTCATTGTGGTGCTCTTTGTGTGATGGGGTGTGTTCATAATGACAAGTAGTCACTTTACTTAAGTACCTAAGTAATCAAGCACAACTCTTTGAGATGTCTTCAATAAACATCTTTCTGTGTCACCAGAATTTAAATGTATAGACTGAAAGAAACCACAAGCTTATTTTTACACTATTTTAATTTAAAGCAGAGTGGTAATTTCATGATAAGTGAATCAAAAGAAAAAAATGATGAATGGAGCAATACATCCATGTTACATGAATGTACAATAAAGATAAGAAAGTCTTTTCTTACATCTGTACAGTTACAATTTTGGAGAATTTTATTAGTGTGCAAAATTAATGATGTTTGTACTCTTCTTTCAGGGTCAGGCAGTATTTCCGCTCTATAATGCAGGAGTGTGTGTGGCAAGTAACTGTCGTACATGTCCATGTACATACCGTACCCTCCTGTCCCTCAGAACTTTCATCAGCAGTAACTCTCTCGGGGCTGCAGGCTTCTGGGTGCTGGGACCTGGAGCATCACTGGGAGGAGCTTATGGTCCCACCAACACACGTCTGCGCTGCCATTTGGGTGAGTTAACCCTCTCACCCCAATCTTTAAGAAAGATTTCTGTAAAAAGTCAAATTAACCTAATTTGTAGTCAATGAGCCAAGAGAAGTGGTTGATCATTCTTAAATTAAACTTGTTTATGTAATTTCTACACTGTTTCACGTACTCTGTTTCATGATCACATGTACAGAATTTTGGTTCCAGTAAGGCTTTTTCTTATGTTTTCTGCGGCGTGGTGTACTTCTGTCCATGCTTATAGATAAATGCCCATGTTTATAGTGTAGCATATAGTGTCACAAACCCTAGAAACAAGTCTATTTGAGAACAAAATTGACTACACATTTACATTTACTTTGAAACTATATTAGCCCGGTAGTTCCAGTAGAACACTTAAAATCAGATTTCAGACACCAAATGCTGTAGGCTTTTTATATACTATTATTCAGCCTTAAGCAGTTTAGTCCCACCCATTCACACTAAAGTTATACAAGTCTTTTTGAACAATGCATGATACATGGCAACCATTAGAACATAGCCCAATTACGTATGTCAGTTGTCAGAGTGAAAAAAACAGCTTGTTAGGTCCTAAACGAGGTTGGGAAATGATTATGTAAAATGAACTTTGGTTGTTCTGGTACAAACACTAAAAGTGCACCTCAGAGAAAACAATAAAGTACAAGTAGGATATGGTGGATTATCTGAGCCCTCAGAATTATATTAAGCTCCTACATTCATCTGACCAAAGATGACCTCAAATTCTTTAGGTTGCAACTATAATCTGTCACTGTTCACATACAAACACAATGAAAAAGAAAACAAACAATTTAATGCTAGAATGTATTAATATTAGACTATTACATCAACACAAAAAAGCAGACAGTTATTTTTTTATATTTTACATTCCAAATGCAACTTGCATAGTACAGAAAACATATATCAGTGCAGTGCAATAGTATTATATAATCCAAGAAAAGCTGCCAAAATATGCTGTTATAGGAAATATACATTGGATGTGTGGAAAGATTAGGCCCCTGCTGGTAAAGCTGGGATAAAATGTGACAGTGAGCACTGAAGCAAAGTTTAAAACAAACTCCCATTTAAAAATAATCCTACAGTGAATGTAAACATTAATCCATTGAATGTAATACCATAAAGCTATTTTTGGCCTTTTTCCCATGTGCCATATATTTTCATTTTTTCAAAAATCTCTGACATAACACATTATACAAATACTGTAATGTGCATACCTCAGGTAGTGCTGGGTCATATATCATCAATAATAATGTTATTGGTGTCATGCAGCAACATTGATTTTTTCTTTCAGTCTCTGAACTGAAGAATTAAGCAAGGAGCAATATTTCTATATACAATGATGTTAAAAGTTTGTGAACCCTTTAGATTTTTCTATATTTCTACATAAATATTACATCAAACAGGTTTGAAGTCCAAGATAAAGGGAACCCAAATAATAAACAATTGTGATTTATTTACTGAGGAAAATAAGCCAGTATTGCACATCTGTGAGTGGCCAAAGTATGTGAACCTCTAGAATTAACAGTCAATTTGAAGTTGAAATAAGAGTAAGGTTTTTTTCAATTTAATTGATGACATATAGACATGAGTGAGTTCCCTGCTTTATTAAAGGTTTTGCTGCATCTGATACAAGACCGCATGCCATTATTGATGGAACAATAAATATTCTAAATTATACCAGCAAAATCAAAAGAGACATGTTAGGACATCTGTGTGTGAGCTGTCAGATTTGACAAATTGGAAATGGTCAAATGGGTGGTGAGAGAAACCATACATGTGGACCATTTAAAGCCTCTAAAAGCTACATCACAGAACGGTTTAACATTAAATAGTTATGTATACCCTGTCTGATGCCTTATACATACTTGACAACAGATCTGAGATGTAAAAACACTGAAGACACATATAAGTTCATTGATTGTTTTGGATAGTAAATGAAATTCCTATGTATGCATTGTTCTAATACTGATCCATATTTTCTGTGGTTGAGAAGTTGATTTTTTATCTGTGAACTAAACCTGAAGAGAAGTGGGCCATACAGCAAGACAACAACTCTAAGCACACAAGTCATTGTGTCCATTGTGTCCAAGTCATTCTACCAAAAATTTGGACAATAATGTGCAAGGTTCCTTTTGGTGTAATTTAAAAGACTCACAATAGAAAAAAAAACAGTTTACAAGCTATGTCAGGTTTGTAGACATTATCTTTATTAATGCAACAAAAATATTATCTGATACTGTCTCATATTTAAAATATTTAAATTTTTAGTTTTACCACTGTCAGGCTGTAGTAATAATCTCTTTTTTGTGGAATTTTTTTGCAATCAGTTTGGTGAGCATGGCAGCATTGCGACTGATCATCTCTCTCTCAGGCCTCCAGACTCCTGCACAGTGTGAGCTGGTGGTGGGTGGTGAGCCACAGTGCTGGTCTGAAGGACACTGCCTTCTAGTGGACGACTCCTTCCTGCATACTATTTCTCACAATGGTATGAATTATTGCAGACTCAAAAAACAAACTTCCATGACATTATGACATTTACTTTACAAAACACTTCTTCCAACAATCAGTTTCACTGTTTCTTACTCATAGCTCATAAAAGCAGAGGAATATAGGTTCTAAACTTGTGATCAGGACCAGAGTTGATATATAAAATATTTTCATATCAAAAATGGCTATGAAACTATATTTATGGGAGGGTTACAAGGTTGAATTATAATTATTAGAAGGGTAGATACATCTACACATCTATAGTTACATATATTTGTATATTTTCTCCACTAGGTTGCGCTGAAGATGGCCCAAGAGTGATTTTTAGTGTGGATCTGTGGCACCCGAATGTGGCTGCAGCAGAGAGACAAGCTCTGGACTACATCTTTGCTCCTGAGCAGTAATCTAGTACACATGCCAGACTTCACCAGTTTCACCAAAACAGAAGAAGAAAGTCCACCAGCTTCTTACACAGAATTAGGTTAAACGGGTGAGGTTTCTAGTCTACCAAAAAAGGAGACAAGATGGAATTACCTTTCACTTATGTGACCATACATTTATGTATGTTCTTGCTTTTTATTATACTGCCCAAATATTCCCTTCAACACTGAGTCTTCCACAAGCACAGTTTTCTATCTCACCAGACCCTCACTAGAGCGCTAAAGCTAACATGCACCCACAAATACTGTGAACAGTACACGAGCTGAAGTTTGGAAAATCTTCATATCTGTTTTTGATTTGTGCCTGTCTTGATGACTCCGATCTCCTGTTCTATCATTTCGTGCCTGATTTCTTCACCCGATCGTGACCTCTTATTCTGACATATACTGTGACTCGAGCTATTCCGTCAATACTGTATGCAGATTTTACTTAATGTCTGTTGCTAAAGATCTTAATTTTATTTTCAGGGGGGTTATTTTCAGACATACTGTGCAAAGCACACAGCCAAGACTATGTAATTGATCAGACTGCATGCATACGTTGTGAAACCCAACTGTACAGCCAATGCGATGCATCTGAACCATTTCCCTTGCGAAGCAAATGTGTAAACATTTAAATGTGTATTCTCTGAATAAAAATTTTTGTTAAATCAAAAAAGATATGGTGCCATGCATCCTTGTTTTCTTAAAAAGGAATTCCAACTGTTCTGAAACATTTCTACATTATGAAATCATCAAGGGTCAAAGGGTCAAAAGGTTACTTTATTGTCATCAGCAGCTGTTTACATGTACATAAGTGAGATGGGATGTTTCTCCATGGACCATGGTACAACGTATAGCACATAAAATAAACTTTAGAATGCAAGGTGCGACAGACACAGTACAGGTGGACAAGTATGCAGGATAACATGTAAAACATACCAGTAAGTGTCTTCCCTGAGACATTAATATTGCATTTTAGGTAGTTATTATAAAGTAACAGAAATGTATTTTAGAGCATCAGTGTGCTCAGAACATTTTAAGGTCTTATAGTTTTTGTAAAGCGATATTTCTATGCCAGTTTGAGGAGTACACTGGACTGATATTTGGTTAGAAAAATGGCTTCGATACCATTTGTCAGACAGCAGATGAGAAAACAGCGTGTGAGATTGGTCCTTCACAATTTTACTGGCTCTGTTGTAGTAGTGGGTTTGGTTTTGTCTCTCAGTGGGGGTAAAGACACACTAATGACTTTCTCTGATGCTCTCACTATATTCTGCAGTGTGTTACAGTCTGTAACACAGCAGCTATTACATACATTAGGATGTAAAGTCAGAGTAGTTTGATTTTCCATTCTGGAGAAACCTTATACATGCTTTATACATGCTTCATGACAGGTTTGAGATTGAAAAACCCATAAGACACACATAAGTTCATTGATTAATTTTTTTTTTAATGATAAAATCCAAAATATTAGACACACAATTCAGTCAAAAATCCAAGTCCAGACAGTTTGATACTTAACTCTTCAGAAAATTCAGTTATATCAGATCAACAATTAGATTGTTT
>JBBPDA010000030.1:9613537-9642605 GCA_037974385.1 Arnoldichthys spilopterus
ATATGAACCTAGTCAGCCTTTAGAGTAAGGCGCAAACCACCTGCTCACATCATTGCTGCACCTGGATTCAATCACATAAGCCAGACACACACCCATCCACTGCTCGACTCATAGTGCACAAGTCTGAACAGATCCAAGCATGTCCTCTAGACAAGCAGGAAAATTGGGCTAGCTTAAAAACATCTGCCTGTAATCCACCCACTAATCCTGCGCACGTGTCCCCTAAAGTGAGCTGAATCTGTATCTCATTCATCACTAAAGTGTAATGGGGACAAATCCCTGAAAATATCTCTCCCCAAATCCTGACGTGATGAGTTAGTGGGTTTGCGTGCATGTGCTCAGGAGTTAGAGGCATGTGAGATACACTATTTAAACACTAGAGGGAGGACCTCAGCAGGATTATTTCGAAGGCCTTGCGTCACATCTGTCCCAGACTAAACAGAGCTAATACATGAATAATCTAGTTCATTAAAGGCATTAAAGGACTCATTCCCCTAATTTCAATAGATAAGACCATTTCCATTCATATAGATGTTATATGCAATTTATTTTTAACTTAACATTTTCCAGCTTTTCCTCATCCCTGGATTCAAACAGATCTTAATAAAAAGGCCAAGCTGCCATAGACTTAATAAACAGATATAAGTACTAGATCACTGGGGCCATTGGCTTTTGAGAGGGGGTTGAGGGGTCAGATAACAAGTATTTCAAAATCTTTCAAGAAAATTCTAATACTTGGGACAGTCTACCGTAATATCATGACATGAAGAAGTAGCTTTTAAATAAGCACAAAAAAATTAAGGAAAAATTAAATGACACAAACCTTACAGAAAAAGTGTTTTGTTTAAAGCAAGCAATGAATATTGTGCACTTTTTTGTTTTTTTGTGGCAGTGTCTGATTTGAAGATTATCTGGTCTATAGCATGTAATACTGTAATTACATAGCACATTTAAAGAAATAGCACATTTTGCTACAAAGATATAGGGAAAAAATGTACATGACCCTCATCTATGCTGCATGCATATACTCAGAAGTCTAAGGCCATAGAATCATACCTAGCATTCATCTTCCCATTTGAAAATGTAAAACAGAAACATATTACAATTTAATCCAGAAAGTACAGTTTAAGACATAGTAAACTAAAATCTGGCTAAATAAGTTCCATGCAGACTGAAATGTATGCAAAACGTGCTTAACAGGGTTCCCAAAATACTTAACACTTAGGTCTGCCCAACTTTAGTCTCATTTGAGTACAACAACCAATTTTGTGTCAAAACATGCACTAAGAACAGTCAGACTCTGAGATGGTTGACTGACTTCTCTATACTCTTCACACTCAGATCACAGAGGAACGTAAAGACAGAGACAGCTTATTACAGTCAATGATGTTTTTTTATTTTGTTGTTACATTATTGTAAATCGGTCTTGGTTCCAAAAGTTCTGATCCGCTTCACCCCACCTGCGTGGTGAGGCGTGGCCTGTCGCATGTCAGTCAAAAGTAGGAGAGGCTTCAAAGGTCTTACACTTGTGTTAAAAACAGTCTCATCCACACATCTCCTCTCATCCAGCACTGTGGATGTTCAAACTGCATCAAGCCTTCAGTGCAGAGAGAAATCCAGAAAAATGAAAGCCAAACAGAAGCTCAGTCCATCGTGCTTTTGAGTTTCTTATGAGGAAAACAGGCAATCTTTATACATTTTTTCTGTTACTTGTGTTTTTTTTATTACACACGCCCTTCTCTTGTAGCTTACAGTAAGTTCCCTGTTTCATAAACAGAACTTTAATTACAATGAGTAAATCACTTAGTCTTTTATTCATGGTTGAAATACATGTGTGAAATGCGTCCGCAAACCGTTTTTGTTAAACTTAAGTTGGCCCTTAGGACCCCACTGGCACACTGAGTAAAAAGCTGATGGTTGCGCAAAGAACCAAAAAACATAAAACAGTTATAATACTTAATTATAAAAAGAAACGTTGACATTACTTAACACATTTTAAGTAAAATCCCAAAGAATTTGGCAGCAAATGATGAGGTTCAGAGTCAAACTGCACCACCACAAATACACACACACATTTTACACACATGTGTATACACACATGTGCATGCACACGCACACACGCGCACACACTCTCTCGCATATGATAATGGACACTTCCTGGGTAAGAGATGACCGTTTCCTGTTTGGAAGGGCTTGGTGAAGTGGCACACTGTGATTGGCCATGTGAGGACAGAAGGAGGAAAATAAAAAGTAGCCCCGGTTTTTCTTTCCAACTCTTACTCATCTTTGCTCTAGTCTTCTCCTGCTTTCATCCCTCGCACCGATCCTTCATTGCGCATCTGTAAAGACAGGAAAAATATGGCAGTTACAAAGAAGCCAATGAATGAGTTAAACAGAGTCACGTCCTACAGAGGAGAGGTATGCAAAACTATCACAGGCTGAAAACTGAATCTGTCTTAGAGGCTTTAATGCACTTGTTTAAGGATAAAACAGACAAAATGTAGTCCAGGATTTGCTGGTGCATGATTACTAAGGTAATGGGTACCTGGTCCAGTTCCCGCTGCGTCTCCTCCTCCATCCTGCGGATGTCATCCATGGTGAGATCCACCCAGCGGTCAAGCCAGCAGAACAGCTGACGGTGGAAATTAGTGAAAAGTCTCTTCTCCTGCTGCTCAGAGAGAGAGAGAAAGACAGAGAGACAACGAGAGAGTGAGAAAGAGAATAAAAACAAAATCATAATCATTGCATCATCAGTGAGAACCAAAATATGGATTTGGATAAGGTGTGGAACACCCAAGTGTCTTATACACACTCTTTTTGTATGTATTTTTCCAAAAAAAGAATCCCCCTTACCTTGTGAATGAAGTTCTCCACACGACCCTGCAGACCCCACCAGCGGAAATGCACTGTCACCAGCTTATATGCAGTCATGTAGGGACAGTTACTATTATGAAGTTCTTTCTACACAGGTGGAGATAAAGGAAGGGATGGAGGGAGAGAGAAAGTGAAACAGAAAGAAAGAAGGGAATACAGGGAAAAACTTTCAGTGCAGCACAACAATGTTGTTAAAAAGAAACCTGGTATGGCTTGTAGACCTTGGCTTTAAATGCAAAGCAAATATGTTTAATTAATATTAATTTATGTTTTTAAAAATCTAAAAATGTATTTAGTACAAATCTCTATCTTCAGTTGAGCATTTTGACATACCAATTTTTTTAGAAGTGCAATCCACATTGAATAGGTGACAAATTGTTGCACTAAACTGTTTTGTTCAGCAGTTATGGCTCAAAATAGGAAAACAAATAAATTCAATAATTTTGGGTGTCATTTTTAGTCAAAAACTGATCACTATCAAACTGATAGTAAACAGTGGGGGAAAACCCATGCGAACAAACAGAGCTAAACCAAAACATATTTTATTCCATGATTTTCCTTTATTTTCATGCAGAATAAAAAATACATTAGTTGTAATTATATTCATCAGATTCCATATAAACCTATTAATGGCTGTACATGAAAAAAATAAAGCTTGTGTAGACAATATCTGAACTATATTGAGATATTTACTGTCTGAAAGATATGAAAGAGGCCCAACAAGATAACTTGTAGCTAGCCTGTATGACTCCGCTATGTCTAAAGTTGCTAAAAACACAGCCTGTAGTGTTTGGATACTGTACTCTAAAGAAGTCTTTCAAGTAAATGGCAAAAAACCTGATGAAGTAAAACTTTGTTGTGTGCATGATGCTGATGTATGCTCCGTGCAGCCAGTAAGAATTAAATGATGTTTTGTGAGTGGTGTGGTGCAGTGCACAACATTAAAGTGTTTATTGACTAAAACTATTTGTATTATATTGAATATTCTGTACCCAGTATAGCGGTCATTAGTGTTTTCATCTTACGAAATATTTTTGCTATAACTCAAACTAAAACCATTATCATTATCATTACTGAACCAATACTCACTCAATTCTCAACATCGAAGGGTGGATTCTAGTGCAACTGTTTGGGGTAATGATCCAAAGCATAGCAAAAACAATGACCTAAATGATGACTAAGTAGCAGGATTATTTTTTCCAATTTCATAAGTGTCTGTGTGCTTGCTTTAGCTACATATTTTAATCATTTAAGGTATGTACATTATTTAAAAAAACAGTCTACTGGTCAGGGTTTCATTTTAATGCCTTTTCCTAATAAGCAGGGTATATAAGCAAGAGGTACCTTCCATCCTGGTCCCAGTGGTCCTCTCCCAGTTTTCTCAGAATGAAATACGGCTGGATCCTCCTCTTGCTTGTAGTCCTGGGAGATAAATGTACAAATCTGTGTACAACTGATGCACTTCTATCATTTGTGAGACTTGGAATGTCTACAGTGGGTCATAGTAAAGGTCTAATAAATTGACTAACGGTCTAACTAAAATCTAAAAGGTTTGATTCCCAAACCCACTCATGTATCTCCCTCTTTTGTTGTTTTCATGAACATCATCAAAATGTGGTACAATCTGGTTATTCACAAATTTCAAATCTCATATTACGATGCTTTCATGAATATATCACACAGAATATATTTATCTGTCACAGACTGTGAGACAATACGGCAGAGCTATAACCAGCCTAGAGTTCCTTGTCTGACTCACCACATCATCCACTTGAGAACGATCTGCGATATCAATTGGCACTACTTCAGTCTCCTCCCACTCCTCAGGGGGAAGCCCATGAGGCTGGAAGACAAAGAAACAGACAAGAAATTTTGAATTTGAGTAACAGTTTTTCAAATACCGGTATAGACTGTTTATTCTGAGCATCAGATGATTTAACCCTAGTCAGAACAATGTGTCATATTTACGTTAATGACATACAACAAATTACTAAGATAAAACTTTAAGTGACACCTTCACTGACTCACATTATCAGTTGTTCCCAAGTCAGGTTTATGCCAAGTCTCAATCTTAATAAAAAAGTCATCTTTCATGTACTCATTCTGGAAAAAAAAAACAGTGTTCATCACAAACAGCTTTGAAAGTTGCATATCCATACACAGCTATGACTTCAAGGTGTATTACATAAATTAATTACGTTTGGTTGTCTTTCAAGTCATTTTCATTGCTAAAAGAAACAATCACACACTCACTGTAACAACTGGAGCATTCCAAATTGAATCCAACACAGGTGCAGAAGAGAGAAGAAGAGAAAAGTCTTGTAAGTAAAATAAATAATACCTTCAAAAACTAAACATGTCATATTTTTGACAGATTAACAGAGAGTTGGATTTTAATAGCTGGACATTCAAAATATTCAAAGCAGGAACATCCACAAAAAACACCATAAACTATACATACATGCCTTTGATTAACAACTAAACATGGTGCAATAAATTAGGACATTTTGTGCTCTAAGTGTGTCTTAATGTAGTCTGGTTAAACTGTATATGATGACGGCATACTACACACACACACACACACACACACACACACACACACACACACACACACACACACACACACACACATATATATATATATATACATACATATATATATATACACACACCTTCAAATACTATATACAGTACTGTGAAAATATTTTTTTAAAATGTTGAAAAGATGTAAAAAGCCATTTATCTGAGCAGTAAGCATTTATTTGTTACAAGAAATATATAAGAATATTAAAACACAAATAAGTGTTTTGAGACTGTGTAGTAATAATGTGGCCTAATCATTTTCAAACCTCTCCTTGAAAAAGTGCCATATTAATTGTTCCCATTCAATAAATGGTTTATCATATTAATCCATCAAATTAAATCAGGTGGATATGCTGATGACATGTAACAAATCCATGCAAGACATCAAGGTATAAATGACTTTTTCTAAAAACAGATCAGCCTTATATTTCAGTATATATATGTTTACTCTGATGTTATAAAGCGTTTTTTGACTAAAAAGACTTTTACTGCTGAGATAAACAGTTTTAACCAGTGATGTAAACATGAACAATACTGATGAGTGACATTCTGTTCCCCTCATGCAACAGGCATGCTCAAACAGCATGCTCTATATATAGTCATTTCCATCTATTTAGAATGCACAAGGTAACTTAGAGGTACTGACTGGTGCGGCAATAAGGATAGGCATTCCAAGCTTTCTCGTGAAAGACCAGGGCTCCCTCTGGGGCAAACATCTGAATGAAGCTGGGCACCTTGCTATAAGAGTGAAAACAACTATTTTCAAAACATGTAACTCTGCATATGACAGCTTAAGAATGCAGTAACACACAAATGTGTTGGGTGATATTAATAGACCTATGAGGATGTGCCACCATTTCCCATTAGCATCTGGATAAATCCTGGATTTAAGCTTTTTTTTTGTCAATATGAAAATGTAATGCCATTTTCAGAAATCACCTCCATCATGCTCTGATGTCTGAAGCAGATTTGTTGTGTTCTATTAAGATTTTAGCTTCAAATAACTCAGTCAATTGAATAATGAGCCAATATAGAAACGCTGCTACACAACTGCTACATGCAAACCTACACCCTTGCACATTTAATTAACACTGTAAGACCAACTACCCATGTAATCTATGTAAACCCAGAAGAATGTTTTAATTAAGCTGCTGACATGAAAGAAAGAAAATGAAAGGGACATTTTGTCACTGTGAACACACCCCATCACACAAAGTGCACCACAATAAAATGTAAGCTCTGCATTTGACCCATCCACATATGGAACAGCGCCGAAGGAGCAGTGTTGTGGGACGGTACCTTGCTCAAGGGTACCTCAGTGGAACCTGGGCCAGGATTTATACCTTGTGAACACACAGGCAAGTCCCTAACCACTTGGTCACCACTGCCCACATTTAGAATTATATTTAAAAGTGATTTGAAGAGTTGGTGTTTGTATTTAACAGTATTGATGTAGTTACAATAATAGAAAGAGGAATCAATTAAAGGCATTGTTGAATATTGCATAACACAACACAAACTATTTAATGAGCTTATAACTTTGAGGATTTTTATATTTGGAAAATTCAAGGAGAAAAATGGAAAACTTGTTTACCACTAGATGTAATTAGTTATTACTTTTATTATTTATTATTATCACAGAGAAAAAATGACTTAAGACTCAAAAAGAGAGTGCTTATTCAGGCACAAACTCCAAAAATTGAACATCCTTACAGGCCTCTTATAATAGCAAATGCACTGCACTACCAAACATAATTTCAGCCTATGACCAGAAAGTTTTCTGGTTTCATTGCGGATTTCAAATGAAACACAATCAACATTATCAGCTACATTTAGTTTGAGGCTGCGATCCAGGAGATTACTGACAGCACATACATACCTGTGGATGTGGTAGATTTTGTGGGTGTACTGGCCCTTCTCCCCTTCCTTCTCGTACGGTTCATTCCGAAGGACTTCGATCCCCTCTCCCCCTCCCGTGTTGTTCTTACTGGCTTCGGCAACTGAGTACAGTTGGCCAACCTGGTACTGGGGGGGTTACATAAGTGACTAAAGGCAACTAATCGCTAACACACCACACAATGGGGTGACGCGTTTATTAAAGAGCATTTGGGGGAATTTTAATCCTGCTGACAATTACTTCAAGCATAAGATCAATACGTATATAATGATGAAAGGCTGTTCTAAAGAGCTGGCTCAACTAACGAGAGCAAGACACTGCCACACAAGCAACGCAGGACCGAAAATAAAGGTTAATAGCCCAAAAAACATAAACTTACCTCTTCTACTGAACATGGCAACACCACCTGACTGAAAGAGAAGCGGAAAGAAATATTAACTGCGATGTAACAGTCACTGGACTCAGTAACGGACTGAGTAACGGACGCATGGGCATCACTGGCAGGCTAACACAGCGCACACTCCGGTGCCTTTAGCTCGGGGACGGGCGTGCACGAAGTCTGCGCCCCGTTACAAGTCTAAAGCCGATTTGTTCCCTTTCCTCTGGCTCACAAGTACGGGGTAATGTGCGGTGTGTACGAGTGTGAGCTATCCGACAAAACAGCACCTCTACACTGGCGTCTAATTCCTGCTGGAACCCATATGAATCGCTAGCTAGCTAAGTTTAGCAAGCAGGCTAAAGTAACTAAGCCGAGCTAATGCTAGCGGCGGCCGGAGAAACCCAATCACTGTATCGCAGTAACTGCGTGTTGTGTGAAGCGCGGTCTTAGTAGACAAAATTGCGATCAGATTTATCAAAGGACCATAATATACATAAGCACAATCAGAAAAGATGTCATATTAATGGTTACTCACTATTCCTTGATGAGTACCATCCCGAACCTGCACAGAACGGTACATTCAACAAACAGATTCTGGTGGCCGGAAACTGAGCAAGCGCATATGGATGCGTCATCAGGGAAGTGGGGGGCTACTGGGGGTCTGAGAAAGTAACCATGATAGGAAGGGAATCACTCAATACACACAGAGGTTGGTATTCATAATTTTTTATGTACATTCTGTTAAAATCTGTAATACTGTACTTCAGTAATATTAGACAGACACATAAACCCAACTCTAACTTTTACCTCACTAAGCAAAAGGCAATCTTTCTGCTCCTTTAGGGTTTCCTAAAAAAATTGAATTTGTGGAGAAAAAAAAACATGGTTCCTTGTGAGAAACAGCAAAATGTCATTATGAGGATATTTGGACCCACAAAGAGTTTAATACACAGTCTCTTTTGTATGCTGTAAAAGTAAAAAGTGACTTATTGGTCATTGAGAACACACTCAATCACATAAAGTGCGCCCGAATGTGACCTCTGCATTTAACCCATCACACGTGGAGCAGTGGGCAGCGGGCAGCTATGAGAATCGCATATGCAGCAGTGTAGCCGGATAGTAACTTGCTCCTCTGTGGTACCCAGGACAGGACTTGAACCTGCATCCTTCTTGTAACAAGGGCAAGTATATATATTTTGCATTATATGCACACACTGTATAGTACTGTAATATAAAAGCTACTCCAACTTGTAATTTAATATAATCAAATTTAATATTCTATATGCAAAATGGAAATGAATGAACACAGTTCAGTCATATTTAATGTACAACATGTATAATGGTAAATTTCTGTAAAATTAGAATATATGTAAAAGCTGGAATATGTTGCTTTCTCTGTACAGGTGTTTACCCTCATTGGACACATTGGGCCAATCTAATGAAAGTCTTGATAAATACTGAATGAGCTGAATCTGGCTGCAGCATTCATTATCTCTTCTGAATCTCAAGATTACGAAAAATAACAGAATTAACTACTTTGTAAATCTTCATTGCTGATTTTACCTCTGTTATCTCTTTTGTGTTAGAATATGCATCTGTAGTATGTGATGGGCATTTCAAGTTTGTACTATGCATGACCGTAGTATGTAGTATGCAATTATATGCAGTATGTAGAATAGCTATGAAGTACACTGTATGTGTTTACATAGTTATATTATGCATCTATAGAATGTAGTAAGCAATTAATATGCAGTAGTATATAGTATATAGTAGCTATAGTAAGCATTATTAACACATAGTATGCATGCAAGTATGTAGTACATGTTTCTATAGGACATTTGTAATTTGCATATTTAGAATAGTCATTATAACTTAGCACATAGTATGCATCTGCATTTTATATTCTTTATGTAGTTCAAATCTATATGCATTTGAGGAAGTTAGTATACACTGCATGAGGGTGGACAACCTTATTTTGCTTTTGTCCACTCTGTGCATTTATAGAACAGCTGCAGCTCATCGAGGTGCTCCACCCATTAGAACTTACTGTTAAGGACATTCAGAGGTGTGAAGAAGGACATAGACACACTCCAAAGTGTACAGTATTATGCAAAAGTCTTAGGTACTCCCAGAATCAATGCAAACAAAGAAGAACAATTTATTTTGTCTAAAAAAGAGCTGCTGTTTTCTTAGCTGGTTAGAAGAGCACATGCTTGGTTCCAGATTTCTCTTCAATGCCTCCATTCATTGCATGGATTTGTGAAAGTCCATCAGCAGCACCTGATTTAATCTAATAAAGGATTAACAGAGGTAAACAGGGTAATCTGAAGGTAACTACAAGTAATACTGCTCCCTAATGAGTAGAGGTCTTAAAATGATTGTCAACACACTATAATACAGAAAAAACATTATATATGTTATTTATATATATTTAACAGCTTTTAAATATTATGTTTCAGATGTCTAAGTCTTTTGCACAGTACGGTTTATGTCAAACACATATATACATTATGGTTTTGGGAAAAAACTACAGATGGTGGACAAAACAATAGAAAACTCAACAATATATTAACACCAAGTAGTTCATAAAACTTACAGCCACCCTTTGCAGAACAGCTTCACATAGTCTTGGAATGCAGTCATACAAGTGCTGCAGGAGATGGAACACTATTTTAAAGAAGAAAAAACTAAATTTCTTTAAAGAGGGAAGAAGAGGGGATAAATAATGTCTCTAATAATGTCTCATAAATGCATAGTTATGCACAGATCTGGAGAGGCCATGGAAGCCACCTGATTTAATTCTGGAGTTTGTTTCACCATGTAATCACTCTTGAATTTCTTAAGCAGCATACAAGGTGTCATTTTTTGCCTAACAAATTGTGGAAATCTTGAGGGTACAGTGCTTGTATAATAGACCACTTACTAAAGTTACTTGGCCTTTATAAACATCCTAAAAACAAGCTAGCTGTCTATACAGTCTTAGACAAATTCCCATGTTTAACATTAGGCTTGCTTTGAAGTTTTTAAACATACATAGTGCAATTTGTTTTTAATTACTAATGAGACCATATTAGATTATTTTCTTCAAAAAAATGAGATACTTTATTATTTTTGGTGATCTTGAACTATTACTAACTGACACAAGGCTGACACAAGATTGACACAAGGCAACTGATGAACTAAGCATGCATCTTTAGCAGCAGTGTTACGGTACTTGTTTTACTTTGCAGAGGTTCACGTTTTGTGTTCTTTACACAAAGTTATGTGTCTTTGTGCTTTGGCCTTGCATATTTTTCAAATGACTAACATCTATTCCAACTATGTGAAGTTTTTTTTACACTTTTTCTTTGTTGCTGAGACTCATTCACAGAGGTGCTGGTTTAGCCATTGTGGTATGTAGCTTCTATCCTATTAAAGAAATGGTTTGAAAATCAATTTATATAATGCAATAGTTCGATAGATGATTGGTCAAGACATTGCGTTGTGCAGTAGAGCTGTGAGGATAATACAATACAGATAAACAGTTATTTGTGGATGACAGACTTATATTAATTGTTAGCTACATTACTGTTGTAACCATAATGCAAAATTAAAGAAGCAAACTTTGGACACCAAACATGTCTTGGTCAGTTGATTATGTTTGGGGAAATTTTCTGTGAGCCAGTCCTTTAAGTGGTAATCTATCCCTGACAAGAGTTAGAACCACTTTACTGGTGCAATTTGTCACAGCCCGGATTATATTATCATGACTTTCTCCGTCACTTTATTTAGTTTTTCAAATGACCTGCACTCTTGTCACTGGCCACTAAGTAGTATTTCATACTCTGCTACTTGCCTCAGGGTGCTTTAAAAAACACTCCTATCAATGAACTGTTCAGACCTTGTTCATAACTGACATGGCATTTATCCTAATATGACATGGAAAGTGTTTTTAAAGGGGTGTTTTTTGTGAATAATTTTTTCAATTGTCTTGCAAATCTGTTACTTGCATATTTAGAACATAGTAAAATCATGATAGATACAATATTCATGACTTATATTTGAGATTTTCCTTATGTTACATGATTTACATAATACTTTATCACAGACACTGAAGATTTTAGCTGTCTTGAATAGACAAGTAGAAATTTGGGAAGGATATAATAAGGCATATGGAAAGCTCTTTCAGAAAAATTGAACTGAAGTCATTGCTTTGGCTTCACAGTAGAGGTTCTATGTGGGGCAGATACTTGTAGTATCGCTCTGCTGATTTGTCTGGTATGATAATGGTATTTTGAGATAATAACAATGTAAAGTTATACATCTACAGAGCATACTGTACTATCTGTAAGTAAAATGTGTTTTTCACTCCCTGCAACATGGGTGAATATTCTGAGAGTAGAAAGCCATTTAAGTAGCCATTTAATGGGTCTAAGGTTTGCTCACCTTATTTAGCAACTTGGTGCCTAAATGACTTTCTTCTGTGATGTAAAGAACCTAAACAGAAGATGTTCATGACATTCCCTTGTGAAATGTCCACGAGTACACAGAATCACACACACATGCACACATTTTACCTTTAGAGGAAGTATACGGGGGGTTGGGGCACTCTAAGGGGCAAAAAGTCCAAACACACTGGCTGTTGCAGTGAACAGTTGCAACACTGGATTCAGTAGCTTCTGCCTTGGGGGTTGTGAAGATAAGGATTCTATGGTATGTAAATCCAATTTACAATGCATCATGGTTAGTATTCATTATCTGGATTAAAGAAACTTGTTGATGGTTACCTGCTGCATGCTGCTAAATCTACCTGACAAAATTAGACTGTAATTTTACTGTCACTCTGTACAACATGCTGGGGGGAAAATGTGCATTATTACCCAAAATCATTTGCAAAAGATGTTAAAAAGGTTGAGATTTGGCGCCAGTTGTAGTACATAATTTATTATTATTATTATTATTATTATTATTAATAATAATAATAATAATAATAATAATAATGTAAATATTGATATTTATTCATGTGTTTATCTGTGAATCTGTGGAGTTATTTTTCATTGTGCTATAAAGGGGACCGGTGCTTTTTTTAAGTCAAGACAAAAACAAGTGACAAACATATATCATTTTAAACTACACTATAAAGTCAGAAACAGCCCTTTATTAGGTTAAATTAGGTTAGGTCTAATTTAATTAGAGCTGGGGTCTAATAAGGGACTGAACATGTAAATTCACTCTTCCTAATTGCCCACCATTAGATAACCTAAAACAATCAAAGTCACATACAAGATCAATGAGGAATCCCGTTTGGTCAGATTTGTCTAAACTTGATCATGATTTCCAGCTTGCTGGACCTCTGGTAGCTCCTCTGTATCTACATTGCTATTGCATGATTCTCCTATTGAAATCCCCTTCTCCTGCTCTTCACTTTCCCTGGCCCCCCAGCCTGCACTCTCTCCCACTGTATCGCGAGAGACAGACTGGGACAGGAGGCAGAGACATATCCATATTCCTAAACAACAACAGAGCAATATACGGTCGTCCAAAACAGATGTAACAGCTACCATAAGACTAATGAACACTTTCACCCGTAATCGATGTAAAATATTAGACGAGGTAGAGAAAGTGGAATGAGAAGAACTGATATTGAAGGCAACAACACTGGGTTATTGGCCATTCAGCTAGCTATGTAGCTGTCTGGCTAGTTAGCTATTTACAAGACAGGCAATTTACGGACAGTTGCTTAGTTAGCTGGCTAGCAAGCTACATTAGCTACTTTGCGTGGCAGTTCGTTTGAACACATTCGATTTCTTTCGCAAATGCCGTCTGTTTCGACCCAGGTAGGTTACGTTGGGGACATGTTCTCACTGTGAGCTAGACTAACTGTGTATGAGGCGAAATGTAGCTAGCTAGCAAGCTGGCTAACGCTTTTATTAGCAAAAGTTACCTTGCTAGCTTGCTAGCCACTTAGCTCAGCGTGTTTACATTATTAGCTCCTTGTTGAGCTAGCTAACTGTATTTTTACTCCAGTTATGTGACGGACACAACATTGCCTCGTAAGTTAGAGCTTAATTTCGCATACTGGCCAGTGATTTTATGACAGCTTAGGTGTGTTATCGTGGCCGGGCCTGTGTGTGAGAGTCTGATCTGTTGTTTTTCTCTTCATCCGACGTTAGCGAACAGACAACACAAGAAAGGCATCAGTCTCGACTTACACACGGACCCGAAAATGGTAAGTGAACGCAGGCTCGTTTTTAATGTTTTGGTCCCAACTTGTGATATGAGCCGGCTAAATTAATATGGGGTTAATAAGCTTGATTTCATCTGCTTGACGTAGACAACATGCAATTTAAAGAAATTCTAAATGGTGAATGGGCAAGAGTTAAAACTTCTATTTGTCCATATTTCGTAATAATGTAGTTTGATAATATGAAATAAACGTAACTGGATAATTTAGCTGGTTGAACTGGTTTACAGGTAAGTACCCTGCAGATTTCACGTCGTCGGTCAAAACATCACCGGCTAATTTCTATTCTCAGGCGAAACAGCACTATTAGTGGTTTTCCATGTGTTGTCTCGCTGATCAATAGACGAAGAGCTTTAGGAAGTTAATATTCTAATCGAGAGTACAACCAGGATGTCGGAAAAAAAACAAGATCAGTTACACGAGGAGTTGATCAGAACAACCTGCTTTGTGTCATTTCATGTTCATTAATTTGGCATGAAGAGCCAAAAAAAAGTTTTCTCTATTATTATTTTTGTTTTTCTCACCACTTTTTTTTTCAGTCCACATCTCCTCTTACAGTTTTTAAGGTACAGGATACAGATGTCAGGGACGTAGTGAAGAAATGTGCTGGTGTTTTTGTAGCCAACATTCCGAACCTTTACCAAATTATCCATATTTTCCGTAATATTTTTTTCCTATTCACTTTGAATGGGGGGAATGTTCAGCAGCTGGCAGTGAATGACCCACCACCCCTATTGACACTGACGCACCGCACACACCCAAACGCACCCCCACACACCACAACAAGGATACATACCCCACACATGCTCACATACTGCACACACACACACCACATTCCACCCAACTACACACCACACCTACACACCACCACCACCCCCACACACACAAACGTACATCTACACACCCCCAACACACATTACGCATACACCACACATACACCATACAAACGAACACATGCATGCACTAATACACTTCTAATAACAAAATTAAAGCCCAAGTTTATTTTTAAAAATGGCAAAATAAAATATCAAAACAATTTCTTATGATCATGGTGTGTTACCATTTAAGCTGCAACTGTTCAAGCCAAATTCTCAAAAGTTTATTCATAAATGCTTGCTTTCTAGTTTATTTTGATGTTCCGACAGTAGTAGCGAGGCATGCACTGATAGTGTTTATACGTACTGTTTTTACATTTGACTCATTCAGGCAGTTTTAGAAAATGACCTAAAGGGCTTACTGTGTGTTTCGGTAAGGGGAAGGTCTATGCATACACTTGAAAATTACGAATACTGCAGTTCAGAGTATAATTATATTAATATTCTTACTTTTCTTCTCTACACACTGTTTATGTAAAACAATTCTGAATGACAAATGTTTCCCATAACCAAATTTTTTGTTTTATTGCAGGCCATGGAGCCATTCCTCTGGTTGCTTGTAGGGCCTTAAAAACAAGAAAACCACCAGAGGAAACAAAAAAAATCAACACTAGGTCTCAATTATCCTTCTGATGTATTCTGAAGACATGCAGATGCCTGTATATACGTTAGCACACGTTGCTTCATGTATAGGGCAGATAGTATTCTAGAGCAGCTTTGTCATATTAGAGTCCAGTCACTTATTAAATGGGGCAAGGCCATCATCATTACTCATTTTTTTCAGAATTGTGACATATGTGAAACTTTACCTGATGAACAGAGCGTGCCTCCTCCTTGACCCATCAGATTTTGACAATCGCTCAGTCCTTGGTCGAAAGGCTTTAGTGATTAGTCACCAAATCACCATAAATCAATTGCTCATTTAGTCCATTATGAACGGCTCCCTTTTAACCCCACCCAGCCCGCGGGCTGCAGCAAGCTCCTCCCCTCTTCCCCCATCTCCATCTCCTTCTCCATCTCCTCCATCTCCTTCGCTCCTGCCCCTTTCCTCACGCCCTCCACCTTTACCCCCTCCGGCCCCTACTGGCCAGCCACTGTCTTCTCTCTCTGACACGCCCACCCCCTCACCCTCGCCCTGCCTTAGTTGGACCGAGTTCTGTGAGCTTCATGCCCGAGTAGCGGCTGGTGACTTTGCTCGGCATTTTCGGGCCTTTTTGCTGGAAAACCCACATTATTCTCCAGATTCTGCTGCTGCGTTTTGCCGCCGCTTCACAGACCGCTTCGTTCGACATTTTGAGAGCGAACTGGAAGGAAGTGGTACAGGGAGAGAAGGGACAGGAAACTGGGTGGCCCAATCAGATGCTACATCGCTGGAAGAGGAGGCAACATCTCCACCCCTTTTGCTAACCGAGGCCACCACACCCTGCCCCCCTGCTCATGTTAGGGCTCCCCCTAAGCCCATGTCATCTCGGCCAGGACTGGACGGCCGAGGCATGGAAAGGTTTCAGAACACTGCAGCTTTTCAGGACACGTATGCTCATACAAAAGTTCTTCCCCCTTCATCTTCATCATCTTGCTCCTCCTCAATGGGTGGCAACAATGGACGAAGGGAGGACAGATTGACATTTAAGCAGTGCCCTGGCAACTTGCCTGGCAACGGAGACATGGAAGAGGAGCAGGATGGATGGGCAGGACCTGTGACTGGAGAGGAGGTGGAGTTGGATGAGCAAGCAGAGAAGGATGGAGAGGCAGAAGTTGGGGCTCTGATTGACCGAGCTGATGGTAGCCAGACTCCTATAAACGCCACCTCTGGTGGGCAGTTAAACTCTGGCTCTAAAGGCAGTGGGGGTCACTCCAAAAACAAACTGAAGAAGCGCTTCTCACTACGCAGCGTGGGCCGGAGTGTTCGGGGGAGTGTGCGGGGCATCCTGCACTGGCGCAGCTCCTCCAGCGACTCTCCCCAGAACTGTGGCCCCTCAAACTCGGCACCACTGCCCTCCAGCTACAGCTACACTACAGGACTCCAAGATTGCAAGAGGGGCTCTGGCTCCCAGGCCATCCCTGCCTCTCTTCCTGTCTCTCTTTCTCTCCCACTCTCCCTCCCTCACTCTTCCTCATCCTCCCTTCCCCCTTCTTCATCAAGCAGTGCCACCTCCCTCTCTCTGTCCGAAGCCCGTGACCGGAGAAGGAGCAACGGAGAAAGTGAAAAGGAGAAGTGGAGTCATAGATTAGAGAAGCTGCGGCTGTCTAGCTCTCCTCCGCCTTCTCTGAGTGCCACTGGGGGACCCTCTCCAGCCCTCTTGCCATCAGCTCTGCCCCCCAGCAGTGCCACAGCCTCTAGGAAGGCAGGCAGGCTTGTTCGAGAGGGAGGAGTGACCGTCTTCTCATCCTCTGATGAGTTTGCTGGGATTCACGGTTTTCCAGGTTTTTCCTTTGGACTGCTCCATCATGGCACGGACAACAACACAGCCTCTGGGTCTGGTGTAGGGCAAACGGGTGGAATTCAGCTTCTTGCCACAGGGGGAGTTATAGGAGGACGGGGCACGCGCTGGCACAAATGTCGGCTGGTTCTAAAAGAGCGAGACAAGGAAGGCGGGGATAGAGGAGAGGAGTACTTCCTGGAGTTTTACATCCCTCCCAAGGTAAGTGGGGAAAAAAACTACTATCAAAGATTCAACTTACAGAATGTCCATTCATACATCTCTTTGTATTGCTGCTTGTTTGTTTCAGGTTCCAATATCAGTTCACAAAAGTCATAGCTGATCATAAAACACTGTGATTTTAAGATGAAATAACATTTAATAGAACAAAGAACTAAAGGGAATAACACTGAATTTATACAGTTTCTAATTCAATTGCTAAGATGTTATCAGAATCGTTTAGAGCAGGTTTATGTGAATTTCACAAGAGTCAGAAATGTTCATAATAGTGCTGAGAGGTACCAGACATGTGAAGTGTTTCATGCCTCTTAAAGCTACCTCACAGGAAGCTATTACATGAAATAGTTATGACTCCATTGAGATAAGGTTGTGGCCTAAAACGTATTTTTAAAAAAGCTTTTAAAGTCAGAGAGGTGCATGCAGTGCATTGTAAGAGAAAACAGTACTCAAAGAAAACTTATTTCATGTTAACACTGATTTTACCTTAATATTGAAAACTGTAGACTCACCTTGTTTTGATAGTAAATGTATTTATTTGCATAGACATCACAACTGCTGGATCCTATCACCACCCATTTGTATATTAGAATCACAGGGTTTCTCGGCAGTATACCATTTCACCTCAAAACAAGGAATTATAAAAAAATTGACAAAAACCTTCCTGTTTTATTCATGTGCAGATATTTGTGAATAATAAATATATATATATATAACACGTTCTTTTCGGAATGTAAACATGACATTAAAGGCCAATAAAGTGATAATGTAGTATTTGGAGCAAAACCGGATTGGGTTTACTTAGCTGTCTTGCGTTAGATGATATAATTTGTTAGGAAGTTGGAAGCTTTTGTATCTTTGTTGATGCTATGAATCCAGATAATTTAACTGGCAGAGAATGGATGTAAACTAAACAAATGTTCTGCTCTTACTCTTCAGTCCTCCAAGCCCAGAGTGACTGTACCATGCTGCTCCATTGTTGATGTGCGGAGCACTACAGCTCTTGAGGTGCCAGATAAAGAGAACACTTTTCTTCTTCAGGTATGTCTTCACTATTACACCTTTGTGTTTCACCTTAGATTTTTCTCTTTACAGGTTGCAGAATTTCTCATGACCAGTTTTTTTAACCTGATTTAACCTGATTTTGTGTCTCCTTCTTTATGTCTTGCTAACGCTGTAAGTCTCTGTCATGTTCTAACTGTTTATCTCACCCTCCATCTCTTTCTCATATCAGTTGGAAGGGCAGGTGCAGTATGTAATTGAGACCAGAGATGCAGTACAAATGAGAGCTTGGCTGAGTGACATTAGGAATGGTATCTGTCTAAGGTAACATACATGCATTTAAGGTGTCAGAATAATTGGAAACTCAACAATTGTTCTTTCATTGTGTTTGGGTTATTCAAAGAGAAAATATTTTGGCCATGTAGAAGGGAGTTGATCATTTTCATTGCTAATGTTGTGAACGTGGACAAGCTTGGGGTAATATTGACAAAAAAACCCCATTTAACCAAATGATAGCTTGGTTTTTGTCAAAATTCCTGTATTTTAAAGTATGTATTTGTAACTTCATAAAATATGTGGTTAATGCTTCCAACCTGCACAGAATTTATTAGCTATAACAAGATAACACTGTAAACCTCACATAGTTATATTGTAACTCTGAATAGAATGCTCTGAAATTGCTCATTTGTGGGTAGAGCATGGACAAGTCTAACAACCAGCCAACAGTGATAAAGTAGTTGCCCTAATTGCATCATATAAAATCTATCCTCTGACCCTTGACCCTTGACCCTTGACCCTAGTGAGCAAGAGGACATTGAGGGAGTATGTAGTGGTGCACAGACGGACCTCAGTGGCACACCAGAATTCAGTGACCGCCTGTCTCAAGGTCAGTGTGTTACAAGGTGGTGTTGGGAGCTAAATATGCAGTTTATACATTTTGCTGGTGCATGCTGAAAATGTTTGAAAAACTGAACTTTAGTTTTTGATGTTTGCATTTCTTGACCTCAAGCCCCACCTTATTTATTTCGCCCTCCAATCACTGCTTAGATTGGTACTGCTTAGTTGCGATCTGCCATCTGCTATGTACTTCTGAAATATTTTCTAGCAGCATGAAAACTCCCACAAATAGTTGTTTTAAGTCAAATTATAATTTTTGATTTTATGATGTAGTAGTCACTTTGTTGATATTGCAAGATAGTCTGGTATGTTGAAATAATTCCCATAATATACTTTTATAATGGTTTGTTGCAAAAGTAGCAGATTATGCTGTAAAAGTCTGGTAACTTTATGCTCATCTTCACTTTGGGCCCCTACCCTTTGAAGAGTCTTTTCTGGGCCTGGAGGAGCAAGCTTATTTCATTCAAAATTAATGTTTTGATGATTAAGGTCTTGTAGACTAGTTTATGACAAGATGGTAGACTTCTAACTGAGTCTTTAAATTCTTTTAATGTTTCTTTAGGGTGGTTATGTATAGTCATTCCATGTGTATTCCATGCTTGAACAAACAAATATTTCACCCTATTTGATACAGTGCCAAAAGATAAACGTGATTATACTCTAAGCAATGACATGTAAAATTGACATTTTGTAGGCATTTACATAATGTAAATAAATGAAATAATTCACACCTTTAGTTCCATAGAATAAAAATCGTGTTTGTAGTGCTGTAGTAGGGCTGTAATGATGAATCAATCTGTGTTGATACATTGACCAAAATATCGCACAAAATTTCACCATATTTCATACTAACTGTAGACCCCAGTATTGAACAGAATTGCATTAAACTGAATTGCATCACTGCAAATTTTAGGTATTAAAAGTGATCAGATTGTTGGCTAAACTGATCGAATTGTGATGAAATTTGTGATTTACACCACTACACATTGGGTCTTATTGATTAGAACTTCCTGCGGGTAGAACTGTCCTTATTGTGTGGTGTCATCATGCCAAGATCTAAAGAACTTTAAGTCATTCAGAAAAAAAGGCTATGGAGTCTGACAAGGAAATTAAAAAGATCTCTAAATTATTTTAACTAAATGTGGGCAGTGTAGGCAGTAGTGGCCTAGTGGTTAGGACCTTGCATATGTGAACTTAAGGTCGCAGGTTCAAGTCCCAGCCCAGGCACCACTGAGGTACTCTTGAGCAAGATACCATCCCGCTACACTGCTCCCCGGGCACTGTTGATAGCTGCCTGCTGCTCCACGTGTGCACGTGTGATGGGTTAAATGCTTTGATGGGTTAAATAATGTAGCTAGACTTGTTTGGCCATACATATGTCTGGCATAGACCAAAGGAACCTTTTCAGGAGCTTTTTTAGCTATGAATTCTGATATCTGATATCATCTTAAGTGGCCATATTAGTTTGTAGGCCAAGGGTGTACTTTCATTCTACTCAGAATAATATTACATATAATATTACATAGCATTAAAAATGTAATTTGTTTTCTTTTGCTGTCTTTCAAACATATTACCTTTATCTGTAGGCCCTGTATTAAAGAGGGTAAAATCTTTACTTGTTCAAATATGTTGAAGAATTCAACAGTTTCCATGGGGTGTACTTATGTGTACTTTTTTTTTTACATGACTGTGTATGTATGTTGTTGTTGATATAAAATGATGTGAAATCATGCAAGTGCAATGTTTCTGTATAGCAGTATTGCAGATAATAAGTTACATTTGTTTTTGGGCTGTAGTATGTTATGGGGGGGTTGGTGGTTCTCCACTACTGGAGCCTCTACCTCCTGAGTTGCCACCCCGTGCCCCTCTCGACGAATCTGACAGTCGACTGCTGGGTGGTGGTGGAGCTAGCCTTGGCACGCCATTTGCAGAGACGCCTGATGCCACAGGTAATCTCACCTTATTGCTCTAAACTACTGAACAAGAAGTCAATAAATAGGTGTTTAAAGTGATGGCCAAAAATCTAATTTGCTCCTCTATTGAAAAAGTTGATGAGCTGATATATGATTTGGTGTTTGGTAATTGTGCTTTAGTGTGCTGTTTCAGCTTTCATTGTAAATCTAGTGAAATGCCAACTATAGTTGATTTTGGCCCTGTCATTGCTTTAACCTAACGGACTTTAGTAATAGCCTCTGACACTCCCTTTTTTCATATCTGCTCATTTACATATAGAGAAATTATTGTTATTCTCATTTAGCTGCTTTTCCTCCTTAGGGTCTTTCCTGTTCTCAGAGGGCTCAGTGGCAGAACCAGTGGAGCACCCGTTGAGTGAGTGTCAATGGTTCCATGGCACACTTTCAAGGCTGAAGGCCGCCCAGCTGGTGTTGGCTGGTGGAATGGCGAGCCACGGAGTCTTTCTGGTGCGGCAGAGTGAGACACGGCGGGGGGAGTATGTCCTCACTTTCAACTTTCAGGGCAAAGCTAAGGTGAGTCTAGGTGAGACACATTCAGGCTTGCAGATTATTTAACCCTTTAAAATCTAGGGCTATTATTTTTTGTTGGTATTTGATTTATCTTAAATACGTCTGTTACTATGATTAGACAATTACAGTTAAGTAATTAATAAACTTTGCGTTTAATTTTTGTTCTGTACTTGAAATTCAAATCTACAATTGGAGCTTTTTTCTTCACTTGATTTGATTACAAATAACAATATAAAGGTTGATTTTTCATATTAAAAAAAGAAAGAAAATTTCATTCAACAGTTGGCATCAGTTGAAAGTGTAGAATCCACTCCGCTTGTTTTGGTAGTCTGTGACTAAAATTATTTAAATTACAGCATGCTTATTATTGCTGGCAATAAATGTAACTTTTATGGGTTAATGGCTGATAGTAATATCATATTACCTGTCTTATTTCATACACTTCTCCTTCTTCTTATCCCTCATCTCTGTCCCTGCATCATTTCAATTTGTTTATCATAATCCTTCACTCTCTTTCTCCATCCCTCTCACCACAGCACTTACGGCTCTCTCTGAACGAGGATGGCCAGTGTCGCGTGCAGCATCTCTGGTTCCAGTCCATTTTTGACATGCTGGAGCACTTCAGGGTGCACCCCATCCCCCTGGAGTCTGGAGGGGCCTCTGACGTCACGCTAATCAGCTTTGTTGGGGCCACAGCGGTCCGGCAGCCAGGTACCCACACCTGGGGTTAGTGCTGAAGGGGCAGAGGGCTTAGGTGCTTGGTTATAACTATGGCAGAAGAGTAGTGTCTGCAAATAAACCAGTTTTCCTGTGTTACTGAGAAACCTTCAGTGTATTTAGAGATACCACAGTGTATTTGCTTTCAGCATACTGTGCCTTTATGATTATGTGAATGCAATCTTGCAGTACAGAAGTACTACAAGCCACTGCTTTAGCTCCATGGCACTGCAATATGGCTACAGTAGGATTTTTGTCTATGTATGAGGTCACTACCATCACCAGGCATGTGTCTCTGCACAGTTTGTGATTTGCCACTTTGACGTACAAACCAACACACATACACGACTCCATTCATATGAGCAAAGTTTGCAGTTTGCTGGCTGCGCATGGCTTTGTTTCTTTGACTGTGATGTTTTTCCTGACTTTGCTTTTTGATTTTCTCAATACATATGGCTGGACGTGATCTATCTGCTTTTTCTTGTATCCCCCTACCACTCTAAATCTTAATACCAGCTTTTATCCTTAGTCATCCTTATTATCACACTTTCTCATTTACCATTTAGCTTTTTTCCCCACACTTTGCAAAATTTCATCCTTTGTCCTACCCCCATTTCTTTATTTGTTATTAGGGATGGGCATTTTAACCATTCTTGCTATTTGAATATCTGCGTTTTTGAACAGATTTAAAATTCCAAGTCCAATGAGAACATTTTTGTATTGTTTTGAAAAAGCATAAAAATATGGCAGGTTTTACATTTATTGTGTAAAGCCAACACATGGGGTTAGTTTTGTGAATTCTGTGTGTTTTAGTTGTACATGATTTAACACAGTACTGCTTTAATTACAGAACCACAACTGGCAAAGTGATTCATTATTTATTTTGTATTTATTTATATAGTTTGTCTTATTCAGATACCTAATTATGAAAACAAATACTAAGGAGAGTTCAAATACGCACAGGGGCAAAACATTAACAGCCACCACCACCACCACAAAAAAAATTACTAATATTATTTTACTGCTCCATCTTCAAATATTTTGTGGATTTGTGTGGTTTGTTTTAGGCAACATTGTCAAGATTATCATATGTTTAAGTTCACCACTAGTTAGCAAAGAAGTATTGTCCATGTAAGTAAAGTCACAGCACAACACAGCACCACCACACACAAGTTATAGAGCTGCACAGCCACACCTTGATAAATATTACTGATGCCAGAAAAGTCTAGATCAAATTCTAGAAAACCCTGGATGGAGGATATTTTCCCCAGAGACTCTGCTGAAAAAGACCTTGTGGTTACATTTTTTACAACACAAAACCACTCAAATGCACAGCACCAAGACAGAAAACAGCAGTAACACGTTGTCGTAACAGTGTAATATTACAACTTAGTAACAGACACATTTTCTTTATACTGTACTTAATCATTTTTATATAGAATTAATCAAGATTACTTTTTCCATCTGTGGATTCCAGGGCCTTCTCTGAGTAACACGGAGTTCTCCACATCATAAAAATGTTTGGCAACTATTCTCTGAAATCTCTCCTTTTCTGTTTGGGGTGTAATGGTGCATTCAGCCTACAATTTAATGATGTCTGTAATCATTTTGCACAATTTAACACTAAGCCTGGGAAGTAGAAGGACTGCTGGGGGAAGTTGTGTTAGTGTTAGTGCTAGTTGTTTGTAAAGTTTAATGTTCTAACAATTGCATTAGATAGCAAAATAAATAGAATGTCCATTCTAACAGTTCCCTGATTCACAGTTTTGCATTTCAATATAACAATGTCTTGATACTACAGCCCTGTTCTCTACTTCTTTAATTACAGGGCTTTTATTAATATGCCTGTGCCATAATGACTGCACAATGATCATATTATTTATATATATATATATAATTTTTCTCTATATATTTAATTTAGTCTCTGCACATGTTTTATCACCCTCTGTTGATTCCACCCAGTTTCATTACTTTTTTCTTCACCCTGTGATCATCCAAATTTTTCTTCATTGGGCATCTCATGCACCAGCCCTTGCACTGCCTTTTTGCTCCATCTTCTTGCCCCATCTTCTTGCCCCAGGCCCCTCCCCTACCACTATAAACCAAAGCTCTGATTGGCTGTCTCTGTTGTTGTTTGTCGTTGGGTCATCTTCGCAGGCCGGGACAGGGCAGGCAGCCGGCCTACAGTCTGTGATGTCATCACCACGCGCCACCCTGACTCTCCATCAACCCCCATCTCTGACTGTGTGTAAGTGAGACCAGATTTAATGAGAGAGAGAGAGATAGAGAGGGAGAGGGAATGAAGCAAAAAACAGTGAGGAGAAGAGAAAGACAGAATTGTAGTGTCTAAGTATTGATCCCAGATTAGAAAAGTGCAGCAGGATAAAAATCTAAGGGACTGAAGGAGCATAATATAGAAGAGACTGAAAGGGCAGTTAGTTTGATATAAACATGTAAAATAAAACATACACAGAAAATCTAAGAAAGTTAAAGGAATGCTTCAGCATTTTCCAGCTTGATCTTTTTTCTGTGTTCTGTATGCAAACACACATTTGATTAGCCCAGACAGTAAGTTTAGTGCATTTTCCTATACTTATTAAAATGACAGAAAAAGTATTGACTAACATATTCAACACAAGCATCAGACTTACAGCTTATACAGACTTATAGGCATTTTTTCTAATGGTGGTCAACATTTTTTCTGTCCTTTTACTAAGTATACCTCTATAGTGCACAGTTGACTATAATAAACACTATTTTAGAGAAAGGAGAAACAGATTCAGCTTGGGGAAAAAACAGGAAAATGCAGTATTAAAAGTTCTTGAGCTCTACCAGTGAGGACGAGAGATGGGAGGGAGTGGAGCAGCAGCTCATCCGTTCACCTCAGAGCACATCTGTCTGCCTAACGTTCCATTCACGGCTGGATTTCAGTTGCATAGATCCGTCCTAGACCTTTTGTCACCAGACCACATTGAACATTGCTCACTGTAGCTTGTGTTTATCACACAAAAGCAGTTCTTCTCAATACAGCTTTCCATTTTTAAAATGATCTAATGTCACACATTTGACAGACAACCGGTCTTTTTCCCACAATGACGTAAGTTTCTTGTAATTCTTATTTTTCTAACTGATGAGTTTTATAATGATACTGTATTATGACATAAAATTACAAGCTATAATTGTAGTATCTGAAAGTGCTTTGTGGAGACAGGGTGTAGGGTGTCTGTCCTATGTGTTGACTGATTCCATTACTGAGAACCATGCATGTGGGTTTGGTTTTTTTTAATGTCTATATATATAAAGGGATCATTCATTTACTGTTCTCTCCTTTTTCTCTTGTTCTGTCTCTCTACCTTCTCTTTCTCCCTCTCTTCTCTCTTGCATCTCACTTTCTCCGGCACTTCCCGTCTTTGTATTACGCATTATTTTTGCCTCTCAATCCCGTTATCTGTTTACGCTTTTTCTATTGTTTGTTTCTATTTCTCTCTCTCTCTCTCTCTCTCTCTCTCTCCCTCCCTCTCTCCCCTTCTGTCTCACACACTCTCCCTCCCTCTATCTCTGTTTCTCAATCTCTCACTCTCACCTCTCTCTTTCTCCTGCCCTTCCTCTCTCCTTGCTTCTCTTTCTGTCTCTCATGCCCTCGTTCTCTTTGTCTCACTGTCTGTTTTTCTATCTCTCTCTCTTGCTCTGTCTCTTGCTCTCTCTCCCTCTCTCTCTCAGACTTGAGCAGCAGACCCCGTAGCCCCCCTCAACCACCTCCTCCCCCTCTCCCACCTGGACGCCCTCCACCCCCAGCACCCCCCCAGGAGCGTAGCAGTGATCCGGAGGCTGCAGGAGGAGGAGGTGGGGGTGTAGTGGGCAGTGGGACAGATGAATGTGAGGACCGAGATCGGGATGCACCTCTCCGCCAGCTGGAAGGAGCGGAGGGCGAGGAGAGAGAAGGGGCCCGGGCGAGAGCCATCGACAACCAGTACTCTTTCTTCTGAGAGTGGAACAGGAGAGCCAGTCACAATCAGTATTTTTCACTTCATAGGAAGAAGAACTTAAGGGGGCGGGTGAGGAACCGACTTAATAACACTATTAAAAAAGTAAAACAAAAAAAAAAGCTTTCAAAGAGCGAGAGAGAGATGGAGGAGATGCACACATGCACATGCACACACTGACCACTGAAAGGGCAACGTAAAAACACTAAAGTAACATTACACTAACTGGAGCTCAGCTGAAGAAATGATGGTCAATGTTACACTACTTTTTTATTTCTCAGTGTGTCTCAGTATTAAAAGTCCCTCTCATGGTTCTGTTGCATAGGAAAGCAGCATTAGCTGCAGCGGTACTGTTTTTTCACCTCATGCAATCACACTGGATGGTATTCTACCACCACGTGGTGCTATCATTTACACATACTCACAAAGCTTTCTGATTTTTTTTTTTTTTTTACCCAGCAGCACTTGTTTTTTTCCTGGTACGATTTTGTCACTCTGTTGTTTTGTGTTCATTTTAGTCTCACTCACTGCTAGAATAATGCTAGGCTTCACACAGTACATCGCAATAGCTAGTTGCTTGCCAAAATACCCCAAAATTGTCTTTGAGTAAACGTATGTTAAACATCTCCACTGATGTCTTTACCTCAGTCCTAAGGCCATGTGTATGTCAGACTTTTCAAGAGTTTGATGATCTGGGTTGACATTTTTCTTTATTTCCTTGGAATCTTCATGAATTTGCTTTGTGGTGGGAGGAAGCTGATTCTGGAAGATGGGCAGATGACTTAAGTTTAAAGCTGATAATTGTCCATTTCCCTCAGCTTATGTTGACTGACTACCTGAGCAATCTTGCTTTATGTAATCTCTCCAGTTGGTTTTAGTCTGAAATGTTTGAAGTGTGCGAGTCCTAATCTCTTATCCACTGCCCCCTGCTGGCTGGTGCACCACATTGAGAGACTGGATCTGTATTTCTAAACATAACCACCGTATAGGCACTCATTTCGATGTCTGTTTGATTTGTTAGAGGGTTGAATTGAATTTTGCAACCTTATGTAATATCAGTACTGCAGAAGCATATGCCACAATAATAGTTAACAACATGTTCTGCAGCCCTGTTAGGGAAAGGTTAGTGCTGGAACTAGGCCTGTCACAGTCAGGAAATATTAGCAGTTGATTAGTTTCTGTGTAAATATTTGTAATGATTTATTTCATTGCCTTGTTTATTGTGTGCAGCTATTAAACGTACAAGCCAAAGTGGCCAAATTGGCCGTTTAGATAGATAGAAACTTTGTCCACTCACGTGGAAATTCATCTGATAACAGAAACTGCTCCAGCTAAAATAAACAATCATTACTTACTGCTGCTCTCTAAAGATATTCTAGCATCAATCAGACAATTTTATTTGTTTTATGTTTTTTCATAAGAGACGTGTGTCTCAGTAAATGTTTTTTGCTTTTTTTAAATTTATGAACCCCATTTCTGGAAAAGTTAAGACATTTTGGAAAATCTAAAAAAAGCAGAAATCTACAATTCAAAAATTCTCTTTAACCTTTATTTAAATGACAAATGTACAAAGTAAAATATTTAGTAGTTTTAACTAAAATTAAAATTTAATGCCCGAGTTTGACTGAAAAGTTGGGACAGTGGCAAAATAAGAGAGAAAAAGTTATAGAATATTTGAGTTACACTGTTTTGAAACATTCCACAATAAGCAGGTGAATTGCTAAGCGGGAAGGGTATTGTAATTGGCTATAAAAGGAGCACAGACTCCACCACGGACTTGCAACCAAAGGCGTTTTGTGGCTCACAACTTTCCGCCAAATGTCATGATTGAATTGTTTGTTAGTTCAAACAAATATTTCTCAACAAAAGATTACAAATACTTTAGATATTTCACCATCTACAGTACATAATATTGTTAAAATGCTCAAGGAATATGAAGAGATCTCAGTTCATATAGGGCAAGGCCAGAACCCACTGTTGAATTGCGTGAACTTCGAGCCCTCAGAAAGCATTGCAAACACAAAGCATTGTGGCTTCATAGACACAGAGTATGTGTACCGGCTTTTATTGAAAAGATAATGTAACCCAGCGATAAACCTGCCTCTGTCCTTATATTTTTTGAGTGTGCTGCGGGCATTAAAATCTATTTTTTAAATTCCCCAATACATTTGAGTTGGAGAGGGAAAACAGGAAATCTTTTTGTACCTTTGTCAGTTAAATGTTCAAGAGAAATAACAAATCACAGGTCAAAGTTTTATTGTGCACACATTTACCTTAACAGAAATATAAAAATAATGGAATTATGGAAAATAACTGCAGTCAGCTTAAATTGTAACTGGAATAAATGGCAACATACTGTAGTTTCGGAAGGTGATGTGCATAAAAAATACTGACCCTGTCTCTAATGTGAAGACACAATCAGTCTTTCTTTCTCTCTCTCTCTCTCTCTCTCTCTCTCTCTCTCTCTCTCTCTCTCTCTCTCTCTCTCTCTCTCTCTC
>JBBPDA010000030.1:9642705-9653663 GCA_037974385.1 Arnoldichthys spilopterus
TATATATTAACAACTTCATAGTCATTTATTGTGGTATACGGGTTTACAATTGTAGTGTCATGATGTAATAAATATGGAACAAAATGTAAAGTTTTAAATTCAGAATTATGGGATCAGCAGCACAGTCTTCCATAGAGATTATTTGACAAACTTCAAATCAGCCAAATTCTTTAAAACAGCAGTGGAACAAATTCCCCAAGGCACTTGTTTTTAATGTACTTCTCAAAAGAACAAAGCCAAAATACTTTTATAAATACTTTACTGCAAAATGTAAGACAATCTAGTATCTATAAAAATGGACAAAAGTATGCCACATAGCCAAAAACAGTAGTATCCAGAGGCCTAAAGTGGCAGTAGTGGCCTAGTGGTTAGGACACTGCCCTGGAGGTCGCTGGTTGAAGTTGAAGTAGTTGTTAGCTACATTATTCTTTTAGCTCCATTCAACATCCTGGCTGGCAGATTAAACCTGGGATGCGAGGGGCATTGTGCAAACTACAGCTGTGTAAAATAAGTACAACCTATGCAAAAAACTGTTGATTTGCTTTCACCATATTTGAACAAGCAAACATTAAACCCTCTGTGATGGTGCCTACAGATAAAGATGATACACTTGAAGGAAACCACAAGAAAAATAGCATTTTCAAAACAAATAAAAACATCAACAGATGTAAGGAGAAGTATACGTTTAACCTCAGAAGCTAGTGTTGCCTCATTTAGCAGTAATAAGGTCTTGTAGGCATTTTGCATAATTGTTTATAAAAATTTCTGACATAGATGCTGGGAATAAGTAAGATTTATAAGTAAGATTCTACCTTCAATAGAACCTAATCTGGAACACAAGATTTTAGATTTAATGAACTTGAGTGTTTGATAAATATAAGGGTGTACTTATTTTTTTCTGTGTGAGTGATCTGTGTTTGTTGGTTGTTATAAATTATGAAAATGACTACTAAATGCCAGTTTAGTCATTTGTTGTGGTATGTTCACCTTTAATCTGTAGGCATCGTATTAAAGAGGATAAATTGTTTCTTGTTCAAACATGTTGGGGAAAATCCATCTCTTCAAGCTAAAAACGTCATTTTTAAAGCATTTAAGGTGAATTAAACATTTTTGCTTAACTTCTTAGTTGACTTGTTGAACTAATAAATGAACAATTACATTTCCTGTACAGTGAAACTGTATCTACACATAATTGCAGAATTGAATCAGCTGGGACTGCCTCTCAGTAACACCAATGAGTATAAATGCTGGCCTTATCAGCAGGAGATCACAAGTTTTATCTTCAGCAATGTCACAGCCATCTGTGGCCAGTAGTCCATAATTGTCCTCACTCTCTTAGGGTAAGCAGGATGGCTCTCCCTCTCCCCCATTACTCAGTGTGATTTAAGCCAGAGAGGGCATCTTCTAGTTTATGAAACAGAGTTAGTTGGTTATGGTTGTCCTGCATGCACATTCAGCTGTTCATGTGTTAGCAGCAGAAAATGTGATGTCTATTTTTTACATGTTTCAGATGAAGCATGTGCTAGCTTTCACCCTCCCACCAATGGAAGAGTTGCATGGACGAAAATGCCTTGTTGATGTCGGCGGTCAGAGGAGAATGTGCAGACTGGTTCAAGATGATACAAAGCAACAATAGTTAAAATAATTCGTTAAACCAAGGTATGCAGAATACCATCTCTGAACACACAACACGTCGAACCTTGACACAGATGGGCTACAACAGCAGAAGACCACACCGGGTGACACTCCTGTCAGCTAAGAACAGGAAACTAAGGCTACAACTTGCACAGGCTGACAAATGAACAGTACAAGATTGGAAAAAACATTGCCTGGTTGATGAGTCTCGATTTCAGCTGTGACATTCAGGTGGTAGGGTCAGAATTTAGTGTAAAACAACAAGAAAACAAGGATCCATCCTGCATTGTGTCAACAGTTTAGGCTGCTGGTGGTGTTGCAATGGTGTGGGGGACTCTTCTTGGTACACTTTTGACCCCTTAGTACCAATTAAGCATCGTTTAAATGCCACAGCCTACCTGAGTATTCTTGCTGACCATGTCCATCCCTTTATGACCACAGTGTACTCGTCTTCTGATCGCTACTTCCAGCAGGATCATGCACCATGTCACAAAGCTCAAACCATCTCAAACTGGTTTCTAGAACATGACAGTGAGTTCACTGTTCTTCAATGGCCTCCACAGTCTCCAGATCTCAGTCCAATAGAGCACCTCCGGGATGTGGTGGGACAGGAGATTCGCATCATGGATGTGAATATGGGCCAAAATCTCTGAAGAATGTTTTCAACACATTGTTGAATCTATGCCACATAGAATTAAGGCAGTTCTAAGGGGAAAAGGGGGTCCAACCCATTACTAGCAAGGTGCACCTAATAAAGTGGCTGGTGAGTGTATATGGGTCATTCTACAAAACAGGTGCTGTTTGTGTCCACAACATTTTAATAGATGCATCAAGATTTATTTAATAAATCAAGATGTATTGTTAAGATTTAATTCTTTTCTACATGGCCTTTTCACCTGTCCTGATTGGAAAGATATGACATTTACACCTAAAATATCATCAATAAATGTTGCATAATTAATTTAACATTTATTATTATCAGTATTGAAAATGTCCTTGTTTAAACAAGCTTTGAATATTGAAAATATAAACTTTTTTGTTAAAAAATCTACCAATCTACCTTTTTTGTGTCTACCAATTTGGTTTACCACTCCATTATGCTTACTTGTTTTATCTATAAACAATGTACCATTGCTTTCAAATGACATCATACAAAGGAAAGGGCATAACTTTGGAGCAATTTCTAATTTAATGCATGTAAGTCAGGAACTTGGACCAAGCAAAGAACTGCAGTCATTTAGGATGAAATTTACCACCCTGTCACATCAGTTGCCACCCTCTCACATCAGCTACCACCTCATCATATCAGTTACCACCCCATCACATCAGTTACCACCCCATCACATCAGTTACCACCCTATCACATCAGCTAGCACCCTGTAACATCAGTTACCACCCTGTCACATCAGCTACCACCACGTCACAGGGTCATTTTGATAAAAATTTACACAAAAGCAATAAATTACTTAATAAATTAACGTTAAATAAGATTCTTTCTAAGTGGACGAATCAAATAAAAATAATGTTTGTGTGTCAGCCTAACCTTAAAACTAATTAAACCATTGATTGAAGACATTGATTGATTGAAATTCTAATTTTGAGATTAAGAATCTACTGGTTAAATTGCATATTTTTAAAAGGTGGTTTTCAAAAAATAAGAAAGTAAGAAAAACTTTTTGATTTTTAAACATTTATTTCATGGATTACTACTCAAATGATGTACATGTTGTCTGAGATGGTGTGGTAAAAAAAATTGTTTCAATGCCAGAATAAAAATGATATTATTATTAAGGATTTTATGCCTGAGGTAGGAAAGTGTGGTTTTACGAGGATGAACTTATTTTTCATAACACCTCCCTGAAGGTAACTGAGTGAACAATCTGAGGTTGGGGTGTAAGGTGTCTTTGATAATTCTCCAACCACAGACTTTACTCAACCACCAAATCAAGAAACACACACACAAAAAACTGCAGTACTTTGTAATTAGAAATATCTGTTCCATTAAAGATTAGGGTTTTTATTTGTTTAATGAACCGACGTGTATTTTTCTCCAAACACCAGATAGTAGACAGCAAAAACACATCAAAATATTGCCTTCATATAAAATATAAGAGCTTTTGGGTGTTTCTCCATTTGCTTATTTTTATATGTGGCTAGTTGCTTCTCATTCGCATGTAGTATATACCCAAAATACCCAATATTTTTTTAACATGGTTCCTTATTATATATTATAATTTTTCGGGTAAATCTCATTTTGAAACTAGCTTTAAACAAACAAACAACAACAAAAAAAACACTCTGGGGAAGGGTCAGCAGAGACCACCCGCATTTCAGCATCTGATCAGTGTTACTGTGGCTGTCAGTCTTTCGGCGTCTGCCTCATGAATTAAGCCCACTTTTTCGGCACAAGTGACGACAACAACGTGATATTCTCTCATATACAGTTCGTAAATGATGTTATGAAATATGGTGCACAGTAGTGACACAAGATCACAAACGGTGTGTGGAAGACTCGTGGTTGCAAAACGTCAATGCGTCATTAATCCAGTTCCAGCAGCAGATGGACCAATCAAAAGAGAGGTTGTTGGAGACTGGGTTGCCATTATGTTGAAGGCAAATCCTAAGACGTGGTACCGGCTTTTTTAAAATAAGAAATACTGTTAGACACTTTCTCCAGAGTGCTCATGACATGTTTTCGGAATAAAGACGAAAGAAGATTCAAGGCTCTTGGACAGAAAACGATCAAGGAGTGCCGGATATTTCTGACACTTATTCCAAGGTTGAGCTAGCTGGGATTGCTAGCTCACGGTGGTGAAACCCCCTCGCTGCTGAGCAGTAACGCCGGGGGAATTCAGCTAGGCGACAAGCTTAGTTAGCAACCAGCTATGTCTTTCCGCCGCCAGAATGTGAGTATCCAGTGTTTTTGTTCAACCATGATAACCAGTATAAATAATACAACTGCGTTTCTCTGTATAGAGATCATTTAGACCGCGATTGTTTAAATGATGCGTTATTCCCGATAGCTCGCTAAGGGCACTTGCTAACTATTGGGGTTATAAGTAGTCTTTCATCCAGCACCACATCTCAAAGGCGCAACGTTTAAATATGATTAACTGGGGTGTTTTACAGCAACAGTCTGGACCAAGTGGCCGCAGAACGTCTAATGGTACTTCTGGGTCATCAACAGTTCCCGGGAGTAGCACCACCAGATCGACCCCTGGAAGGTAACCCGATCCCGGCCACTCTTCACAAAAAAAGTCCGAGGACTGTCATTTCATCATGAGGCCTACCGGTTAAAATGGGCGTGTTCGTTGGTCGTAAAGGACCAATTGTACGGCGTATTATTGAATTAACAGAAGGTGAAGCCAATTGGAAGCGAGCGGCTTTGATTGGCGTGTCATACGACCAATGAAGCAAGGGCAGTGCTAAACAGAAAACTAAACGCCTGCCCTCACAAGTGTTCTGTACCAATAGAATAGTAAATATGATTTATTGACGCTTTAACGGACCAATGAGTGCACTCAGAGAGGCCAACAGCAGGAACTCGGCAGTGTTTTGTTGTTGTTTTTCTAACCCATATGATACAGAATAGTTGCCTTCTGAATTCGACTGATTTTTCGCCCCAGAAGACCCGGAATGCACGTGACAAAAAAGTATTTAACCTAGTTTTGCCCCCATTGTATCTCACGTCGACCTATAAGTGCTCGGAACCTTGTAGTCCACACTACGTGCGTGAATCTGCTTGTCTTATATTGTTACGATGTCATTTTGCGCATCTTGGCTAAAGCTAGTCTGTTAGCTTGGCGCATTGACTTTGCTAACGTGACGCTAACCCGCTAAGTAAAACCCACTCGGTGTTGTGTCTAACTGTGTTTTATACGTGTTAAACAAGCGAATTGTGTCCAAATATTGCCAGAATACGGCTAATTCTGTAGATCGCTTTCAGGCTGTCGTTAATGGTTTGCTAGTGAGAACACACAATAGTCCAGTGTGGCAGCGCGGCGACTGGTCCTTGTTTACTCAGCCCTGTTTTGTCGTTAAAAGTCCGAATTTTTGTCTAGGAACGGCTGGACCATGTCGGCCGTTAAGCTGTCGGATCCCACAAAGGTCGCAATGAAAAGAAAGAAGAGGGTGTGTGTGGAGGGGGAATGTGTTCTGCCAGAGCATTACTGCTCTCAGCGAGGTGCCGCTTTTAGCGGACATGAAAGAGCGGCTCGTAATGTGTGTTATAACCGTGGCATCTCTGGTAACGAGTGCGTTAGGACACGAATATGATGTTTGAAGCGTTTTGTCTTCTGACTTCTGTTTCCCGATGAAGTATATTTTTGGAGAATTGTGAAATGTATAGAACCCTAGGGCTGAACGACTTATAACGAAATATCTAATTTCTATTTTTAAAAATGATGATTATAATTTTAATGTGTTTATTAAAAAAACCCAGGGCCTTCTTTTTACCAATAATTACATTATTTTAAAGTTGAGGCTGAATAACTAAATGTAACGTGTCAGAGAGCCAATTCAGAAGTTCTTCTTCTTCTACTTCTTCTTCTTCTTCTTCTTCTACTTCTTCTTCTTCTTCTTCTTCTTTATTATTATTATTATTATTGTATTTCATTATTATTAAACCTCTTCAAATAAACCATGTTGTTACTGATTATATAGAATACAATAAAAATTGCAGCCCATTTTGATTTGAAAATTGCGCTCTTTAATATTGCAGTTTCAATATAAGAGTGATTAATTGTTCAGCCCTAGACAGAGGCAGGCATTTTTTCTTGATCATTTTACTCTTGTATTGTTTTCAGGAACAGAAATTCTGTGAAGCCTCCCTCGCAGTCCTCCCCTGTATGTAACATAAATCTAATATTCTGTAATCCATTTTTTACCTCCGTATACTTGCCCAGTTTTTTTTTACTGTTGTGTTCTTATTGATTTACAATGCTTTTGTTCATCTCCTTTGTTTTGTGCATATTTGTGTCATACCAATGTACAATGTGTTCCAAGATTTACATGTCATGTATATAATTTTAATATTCCTCTTACTTTTGTTCTCTTTTTAGGTTTTTGAGGGTGTCTACAACAACTCCCGGATGCTACATTTTCTCACAGCAGTGGTGGTGAGTTTCTTTGTGCTGACAATCACCATCCTACCATTTATCCATCCCATCACTTTCTCCCTTATTCTTTCCCAACTTTCTCTCCCCAGGGCTCCAGGTGTGACGTGAGGGTGAAGAATGGCACTGTGTATGAGGGTATCTTTAAGACTCTAAGCTCAAGAGTAAGCACAAGTCATTGTATGCACTGAAATGTAGGCTTATTGTTGATTAGGGATTTGCACAGTAACCTTTTACCTTTATTTTAAATTACCTTTATTTCTGTCCCTGTAGTGTGTTTTCCTAAGCGTGTTTTGGGTGTGTTTGTGCAGTGTGAGCTGGCAGTGGATGCTGTACATAAGGCGAGGACTGAAGAGGGTGATGGCTGTGGAGGTGGTGTGTCCACACATCCTAGGAGAGAGGAGATCACAGACACAATGATCTTTAGCCCCAATGACCTGATTACCATGACCTGCAGAGATGTGGACCTCAACTTTGCTACACGAGGTGTGTGTGTGACTTAAAAGTACAAGGAGTGTTGTAAGTTATGGCTGTAAAATTAATCTGTTGTTGTGGTTGTGTATAGACACCTTCACAGATTCAGCAATTACTTCAACCAGAGTAAATGGTGATCACAGAGAAAAGGTGCTCCAAAGGTGGGATGGAGGAGACAGCAATGGAGAAAACTATGATCTAGAGGCAGATGCAGTGAGTTAAATCCCACATTCTTACTGGATTCAAGCACAAGACAAACTAAATACAAACTAGGCATGTGCCAAATTTTCAAACACTGTATTTTTTCAATCGAACAGTTATGCTTTAGTGTAAGGTCCAAAAAAGAAAAATGGCCAAAAAAATAGGCAGAAAAAGTTGACCTATTTCCGGAAATAGACCTACAGAAAGTGTTAGAATATAGCAAAATAACATTTTTGTTTTGGTTTTCAGTTTGCATTTTTGTGACCGTGTTTGCTTGCGGTTGTCACAGTGAACCCTGAGGTGTTTTTCTCCCATCTGTCACAGACCTGGATTTAGAAGTTTTAATTTTATACAAATTAGACACATGTGATATCTGATTTATCTTTACACATGATTTCAGTCAACAAAGTTAGAGTTCCCATGCACATTCTAGTAAAGTCTGTAATGGTCACTCAAATGTTCAGAATAATCTCCATAAATTCAGCGTTAACCTAGTTATACAATGATGGAGAATATACAGCTCTACAGGCTGCACCACCATGTCAGGTGGAGAAGTTTGGAGAGTGACAAAAACTAGCCCTTATCTCATGTAACAGCTTTCTCAAGGGACAACCCCTTATACACTGATGTGCATGAAGAGAAAAACATTTAACAGTTATAAGTTCAATTTGTTGTTGTTATTACATATACATTTCGCTCACAAAAGCAGTATTTGAATAAAAGGCTTAATTTGAGGAAGATATAGATGATACAGTTGCAGATTGTTACAATTGTAAAAGATTTGTCGAATCACTTGCACAGTGTGAGCATTACATCAGTGCTTGCTGACAAAGTGATCTAGTGAATCCCAAATCTTCATTATGTTTTTCAGTTGTTATTAAAGAACTATAAACAAAATGATCTCTTTCCTCTCTCTCTGTGCCAGTCTAATGGTTGGGATGCCAGTGAGATGTTCCGCTTCAATGAAGAAACGTATGGCGTGAAGTCTACCTATGACTCCAGCCTCTCCATGTACACGTAAGTCTCCCATCTCCCTTTTTCTTTTGCTGACCTTGATCTCTCCCTCACTCTCACAGGCATAGCTAAAAAGCAATTGTTTCTAATAAAGAACTAACTTTCACTTATTTAGAAAGAATACCTTAATTTTTGGACTCTTTGCAGCTATACATGGACTAACTTTGCTTAGATTTTACTGAAATACAGGAAATGGCTACAAAATGGTGCATATAAAGCTACAAATGGCTATAAATTAGTGTTCATCAGGCATTATTTGAATACCGTATGCTGTTTAAATCTAGTTTGTGCATTTTATTTCTGTGTTTAAACTCTTTCACCAGTAAGTTTTTCCCAGTTGGGAAAATAATTAATTGTAATTTAAACTTTCATGATAACAGGCATAATCTTGCATTTGATTAAGGCTTTAAGTGGGAAATCAGTCCTGTTAAGTATCCGAGAAGTATCTCTGCGTTGTCCTTATTTCTCTATGTTTGAGTAACCATTAAATCTCTCTTTCTTTGTTTCTCTCTCTCTTTCTCGCAGTGTTCCTCTGGAGCGGGGAAGCTCAGAGGGTTTCCGACAGCGAGAGGCACGAGCTGCACGGTTGGCCAACGAGATTGAGGCCAGTGCGCAGTACCGCCACCGGGTGTCGCTGGAGAATGATGAAGGAAAGACAGAAGAAGACAAATTCAGTGCAGTGGTGCGCGATGGAGGGGAGAGAGAAAGGGGCAGAGACAGCCCTGGTTTCTCTAGCTCTGGGAGTAGGTTAGTCTGACATTTCAGTTTCTTCACTCGTGACGTAACATACAGAGCCTTCTGGATACCCAACAATGGGTTAAAATGCATCACAGCATAATACATTATGTTGCAAAAATGTGGCAGTGTATGTATTGTGGAGATTGGTAGAATCGGCTGCATTTTATTATTTATGCTATCCAGCGTATTTGCGTTGTTTGGACACCAGAAGTCGCAACACCATCCTTGTTTAACCCACGCCAGCACTTTCAATGTTTCCACTAGCTTTCATCTTCCTTAACCGTCTTTCAGTAGTAGGTTGTGCATCAACAAGGATAGTCTTAATTTTCCCTTTTTTAAATTTGCATAATGTGCTGTCTTGTGTGCAGTGGAATATAATGTGCAATGTAGGCTGACCTCTTTCTGCTTCACTGCTGATTTCTCTTAGGGAGGGCAAGTACATTCCACTACCCCAGAGGGCAAGAGAGAGAGACATGGGTGCATCCAGAGGTGAGAGAGAAAGGGGCGGAGCCTCCTCCACGCTACCTAATCGAACAAACAGACCTGGCCCCTCAAGCTCCTCTCCCAGGCCTACTCTTCCATCTGGCAGCGGGACTCCTACCCCACCTTCTGATAGAAATAGTCCACTTTCCATCAGAGGAGGATACTCTCCTCATCAGTCACAGTGCAGTCCACCTGCACAGGCCCGGCCCTCTGAGCCTGGCCATGCCAGCCCTCCTGCCCCGCACACACTCCCCCACTCACTCTCGCACCCACAGTCTCTCTCTGACTCTGCACGGCCTGTAAATGGAGGTAAGGCTTGTTTGTGTGACTCTTCAGATTCACGATTTACTGTATACATAAGATTTAGGTGTTTCATTAAATAAATAAATACTTTGTTACCAGTAAGAAGTTATTTAAGCTAAATAGCATAGCCATCAGTCTATTAGATAGTAATTGTCTATTAATTATATTTCAGCTTTGTATTAAGATTTGATTAAAGATTTAATGTAAATTTGATATATTGTTTTTTTAGTACTACTTTATTTTCAGTACACTTTATTTTTTTCTACAAACCAATAAGCTGTTAAATAATTACACGCACAGAACAGGACCGTAAGAACCACCTTTGCAACTTTTGTCTTCCTGATAATAATCAGGGATGTTAATTATACTGAATGGTGATTCCAGGCGTTTGAGTGGAAGTTTATGCTGAACAGGCCTGAAAGAGTGTGAAGTTTTAATGGTGCAATATTTAATGACCTTTATCGTTTGAACAGTGTCCTCCAGAACATCTCCCAAATCTCAAAGACCGGCACAAACCAGAAGCCTACGCACATCCAACTCTCACTCCTCACCAACAGGTGAAAACACGTGAATATACAGACCTAAACATTCCTTTACAGTACATGCACTAACAAACTAATCAACATCGTCAACCCTTCTTTTTTCCCCTTCTCTCTTCCCTTTCCTTCTCTTTCTCTCTTAAGTCTCTCATTCCCCAAAGCTTGACACACCCAGCCAGGACCCCTCTTCTACTGCTCCTACGTATTTGGACACCTCTTCAGTTAACATGGTGACCCCAAAGCCGCCTGGCCCCAACCCTATCTTTCCTGTTGATGGTGAGCAGCACAAATTATGATGATTATTTTGATGTTAATGTGATTTTGTGTAAAAAAAATATTGTTTAAACTCTTTAAAATCTCCAAATTATTTTATATATAACGTTTTTATTTTAAAAGCTTGTTGTATTTAATTTATTCTTTTTTTTCTTATGTATGTGTTTATCTCATTTATTAAAAT
>JBBPDA010000030.1:9653763-9696629 GCA_037974385.1 Arnoldichthys spilopterus
GCAATGCGAACGCTTCATTGTTTCCTCTGTCCTGGAAGTCTGGAAGTTGCTTTGGATAAAAGCGTCAGCCAAATGAATAAATGTAAATGTAAATCTGGATGTAGCTTTCAACATTAAGATCAGCTTTAAAAATAAAAAATAGCATTAAATTAAAAACTGAAGAGCAACTCACAGTATCTAATTAGCCAATAACCCACATGTTTACTTAAATTCAATAATAAATAAAGTGAATCTTCATAAACCCCTTAAAAATTTAACAAAAGCATTTTTACCTTAAAGGAAAGAGCAGTGCTTGAAAAAATTGTTTATTTTCCACAATTCACATATTTCTTTCCCCCGCCAGACAGACAGGAAAGTTGTACAAAAACATTTGAATGAAAACTGGAGCAGGGTTATGTAGACTTGAATGATGAATGGAGTTTACTACAGTTTTGGGTTAATTCACCATAAACAGAGTGGCTGTAGGGCAACCATATTAACATCACGAGATGTCCACGAGTCCTTTGCAAATACAAATAAAAAGAAAACTGCTGATGTGCCCATTACAGCTAAAGGCTTTACTTTTCAGCTGGATGTGCGTCAATGAAGCATTTCAGTTTTCAGAGTCCTGATTCAAGTTCTGTTTTGTAATGGGTGACCTTGACCTCTTAATGAGTCTAAATGTTCATCTTCCTCATTTCTTCTTGTTCTCTTTACAGGCCACCACATATCTCTGGGCTACATTGAGGGGTGGTGAGTAGCCATCTGCATACGAAGTGTCTTCAAACAGCACAGAATAGTCGTCCTGGGGCTGCAATTAAAATAGTGCTTGTTAACACGTGACCTAATGAAACATGCAGTCTATTAATTATGTCTGCATTTTTCCACAAATAATTTAAGAAAGAGTTAACTGCCAAGGGACACTGAAATAAATTCTGCTTGTGTCCCTCACCTAGTCAGAGTTAGTGTTTTTTTACCCAGTTTTTCAACCTATACTTGCTGCACAGACAATTTCAACTCCTCTCTAGGAGTAGAAAAACACACACTTCTAACAGAAGACAGTGGGCTTATCTCATGTTCTCACCCTGTGTGGGGGGGTATGAATGAGTGCTCTGTAGAAGCAGGTGGTTTGTGGGTAAAGGGCCAACACCAGCTGGTCTTTGCTGAACAAGGCCTCAGGGTCCGTCTCTGGGTTTGCCTTCCACTGTGGCAGTGGGATGATCCTTCTCCGACTCAGTGTGTGCCTCCTGATGAAAGAAGGGAGGGCAAAAGAAGAGACAAGAGAAGTAAGAAGCAGTCAGGAGGAGATGAAAATTGTGACAAACTGAATGAAACACAGGAAAAAAGCAAAGCAACATGAGAGATGCCACTTACTCTTTTCCTTCCTCATCAATGTCATCAACTTCGTACCTGTGAAAAGATGGCAAAAAGGCAAACACGATAGCGATTCAGACATAAATTCTGCCTAGGAGTAAGTGTGATGCTGCCTAATTGGCAGAATGACATTTCTTACTTGTCTTCACTGTCCTTTCATAGTTACTTGCCAGTTTTATGGTCACAGATGATTATGGTTTATTTGAGTATATAAATGTGGACCAAAAAATATCTTTAAAGTGATGATTTCACTACATCAGTTTTGGAATTTTAGAATAATTTATAAATCATGTGTGTTCATTTTTTCCCCAAAATAAACTTCACACTCAAATCAAATTGTACACAGTGGTGAAATACATGATTTCACAATACACCAAATAATTTACTAAAGATTTGTTATTTAAGCAAAATGTTGTGCTATAAGAGATTTACAGTCCTGCTATAAATGGCAGAGAGGAACATGTTATCTACAAATTAAAATGGTTGACATTTACTTGTTGGTGGAGTGGCTGTAGCTGACCACCTCAGCCAGGATCCACTGTTCGTCTCCGTCCACAGCCTTTACTCGAGCAGCCACCTTATCACCTTGCTTAGCCACGTAATCACTGCTTGCAGGAATAGCCCCACACAAAGGGGGTGGACTGCAGGAGACAAACAACAGGAACAGGTTTACACTTCAATTATCGCTCAGCATGAGACCATGTTTGACTACGAAGAGCCAACCAGGAGAGAGAACAGAGAGCCAGTACCTTTCACCCGGCTTGCCAATCCATAAAGGCAATGTCATGGCAGACTGCTGGAGCAGAGTCATCAGAACGCCTCTTCGCATGGTCTTCCGGGGTGGGTCACTGTCATTGTACACTCCTGCCATCCTCGCAGCTGAGAGAGGTTAAGGTCACATGAGTCAGGCAATCCCACATATTTTCTCTCACACACACAAACTTCAAATGACTCACCAATACGTCTCTCCTCCAGTAGCGATTTAATTTCCGCAATCTTGTCAAGAGCATGCCGTAGAATGCTGTAGGACAAACAAGAAAAACTTCAAGTAATGCCACATATGGAATGAAATGAACAGATATTAACTTGAGTTTATAATACATAAAGACGTCAGATGTGGCTATATCCACAAACATAAGACAGAAGAGCCACAACTGTTCCTCACTTCATACCACAAGATGGAGCTCTGTCATTAGTTTGCTTTTGCATTAGTCCTGTGTTAAGGAGAGCCCTTACTGATCACGAATATAGAATGATCACTACTGACTCAGAATTTTCATAATCAGTGCATTGCCATGTATTTTATGCTTCATAATAGCCTTTGTTATTTTACATTATATATATATATATATAAATAAAAATTTTATTTCACATGCATCTCTAAATATAACTGGTCAAAATGGATGGTGTGGCCAAAAGGGTTGTGAGGGTAAAGGCAGATACACTGGATAACACGATGGGATACTGATGTTGGACCTAATAGGCCTTCACTGACTGGCACACGCTACTCCATGGACTCTTTCCTAAACCTGCTAGGTCATTACTCAAGATTCCCCATTAAAGAAAGATTTGATTGGCTGGCTTAGCAGTGCCAAAAAAGTCTGCATTTATCATTGGTTCCCCACCTATTATCTGTACATACATCACTGGCTTCTCTATTATGATATTATTGCCCTACATGGGCTGATTAAAAAAACAAAGTGATTGTCTTTTGCTACTTAACATTGTAATGTGAATGGAGTAATCCAAGTTAAACTTAACTAAATTTGTTACCTGCACTCGGCTTCTGCATCTGCTTTTGCTGTGGTATAGAGTCCCCGAAGCTTTGTCCGATAGTATGGAGATGCTGTGGAGAGATTGAAAAGCTCAAAACCTATTGCTTATTGAGAATTAGTACTGATAATGGATGGATGATGAAGTTAGTTAGAATCATAAAGAGAGATACTACTAGAACATGTAGACTGACTCTTGTTTTCTGTCTGCATCCTTTCATGCGTCTTCTGAATATTGAGGAGGTTGTGTTCACTGCGTGAACGCTCCTCCTTTCCATCAGAGGAAGAAAGAAAAGGAGAGATAATGAGCCAACGCACCACTGGAGAACCAATTTGACTGAAAATGTCACAAAACCTGCCGGTCTCTGCTGGAGTGAGGCTTAAAAACAGAATCAGAAAACTTACCTGAGTTTGCTTTATTAGTTGATGGAGCTCAGTCAACAGCTCAGCTATTTTGGTATCTGCAGAGACCAAAGCCATTGAGCCTGAAACAGAAGAGTGAAAAGTAATCGAAAATTAGTCCTTATGCTTAGACAAGTTTTGCACACCGCACACACATATTTTAGTAGTAAGACAACTTAAGGGACTTTTACTGGGCCCAAAAACGCTCAGCTAAACCAACAATTATTTGCACTTCAACTCATCAACGGACTGGATGCACTGCAAGTATTTTCATTTTCATCAGATGAGAGTAAATAGCTACTGCAGCCAGAACATCAAATTAACAGTTTTCCAAGTTGCAGATTTTTACAGCACGTTGCACGCAGATCTGAACACATTGTTTTTGCGCTCCGTGTACACACTCGCAGCTGCCCTGACTCTGGACAACACTGGAGCCTGGCTAGCATTAGCTTTAGCTTCAACGAGAAAAGCAGGATGCTAGTTCACTAAAAGTAGACGTTGTGCTTTATAACAATCTTCGGAAGACATTTATTCAGTGACGGCGCGTTTCGCATACTTGAAATTCACTCGTTTTACAAATATAAGCAGCCCTAACTTACCTTTCCTTGAGGTTTATTTTTGTATGCAATTGGTTCGTTAGTTAGCTCAGGCCTAGTACAGAAGCCTCGGAGGGACACACGTCTCGCCGGAGCCTCCAACCTCCAAACTCCAAAACCCAAAACTGAAAATGACAAGACTTCATGAGTGGAATTATTACTACTATACTACGCGTATAAAACATATAATATTTTATAAAATAAAATAATGACATTTATTTAAAAGTATCCCATTAAACTGACAGTTTAGCAAAACATCAAATTAATGGAATATAATTTAGCACGTAATTTAGATGTAATCACAGACCTGTTTGTGTCCCTGATGTAATCACAGACCTATTTGGTGTCCAAATTTGACTGCTTTCGTTTTATACTGAAGTTATGAGGCTAATGTTACCACCAAACACTAAAAGTCAATAATCATTCAAATTCAAAAATCCACCAAACATCTGTGAACCTGTCTAAACAGCATCCAGCTCTTCATTAAGGTGCCTTAGACCTGTCATCATGGTTTGGCACTCAGTGTGACTTTGTGTACTACAAAAATAAATAACATTTCATTGCGCAGCTGAATGCTTCTTTTAAGACATTGTTGGCCCTATAATAACAAACCACATTAGGGGCACTGAATCTACTAGAATTTGTTTTACCACTGATTTGTGAATACCAGCCCTGGTTACGACTGAAATGGCTGCATGTAGCTGTGAAGTTTTGTTCCTTTTTATACCTCACAGTAAGTCATATTGAGTCCTTAACCACATTCACAAGTCTGCACCACCTTAATAAACAGCTGGAGGTGATTTAAGGGAAATCTGATGATGCACTTTTAACGATGCACTGGAAACAATCATTGCTACTACTGACTACTTTAAGTGTTTGTTAGCCATTTCAGCTTCATCCACCAATAAACTAAAGATTCCAAGAACTTTCAAACATATTTGGGTTGATGGATTATATTTGCAATAAGGGGGGAAAGTGGATATATTTTTCTTCACTAAACTATTGCTTTAATTACCCTATTGTATTTATTGACATCCCTCTCATATACAAGCATAAGGGGCTGTAATACAAATTCTTATTTGCCATAGTGCATTTTTAACAAAATGTTTTCAATTAAAAAAAATATTTCACCTGTTGAAAAATTTAAAATACACATTTCCATAAACATGACAATAAAGGGAAACTATATAATAATAACAACAAATTCATAGGCTAAGGCATTTCACTATACATTTTATGGCAGCCTGCTAACTTATTTTTTTAAGTTAATCCCCCTCCCTTTTTTTGCATGTTAATGTTTTGGTTAAGAACTGTGGTAGGTGTAGCTTAGTAGAAGACACCACTGTCCTCTTACAGTAGACTGAGGTTCAGTTCCCTGTCTGTACAATCCTTATATGTTAAACTGGTAAGAGTCCTTGGCAAAACTCTTAAAATTCAATTTGCCTGCATGTGTGACATAATTAAAGCTGAATAAAACATCTGCCGAAAATGCATACATATAAACTGAACATAGGTGCACTGAATTTTTTGTAGTGTTGCAAAAAGAATTAACTGCAGTGTATGTGGGATTGTTTCAGTTGCTAGGTTTGCTTGATTTAATACACAAGGTCAGGTTTCTACTGAAACTAGGCCACTTTTGGTTTCCATATCAACCTGAGTGATGTGTTCTACCTGTGGACAAATGGAAACATTCACACTTTGTCTACAAATTTCACAGCCTGCTCTGGATAGAACATGCCTGAGAAAGAATCTAGAAGCTAGCATTAACAATATTTTGTATTTTGCTTAAAACAAAGTTGTTGACCTCTTAGTTTATGCAAGTAGTACATTAAGTAGAGTATACTTAGATTATCTTCCAGATCTGATATCGTGAGAGTTCAAAGTCTGGGAATGGTATGATAATGTAAAGTTAATATTCAACAGGCTCACATCAGAATAGAGTATATCTAGAAAGGCAGATGTTTTACAGCAAAAAGGGCCATTGCTTGCAGAGGATTACTGCAAGCTCAGCAAATAATCCAAATATTTACTGTACAAAACACTCCCCTAGCACATGACATGTGTTACTAACTGAGCCAAAAACTAGTTTATGAGGAAACAATGAGAGAAAGAAAGGGAAAGTATATGCACATTTAGGAGCATTTTTGTGGATTAGAATTTTCACAAAAATGTAATGGTTTCAGCCAGTAGAAAGCTCAATGTTATCTGTGGTGAAGAGTGAGCCTAGGGGAAAAAAAGACTTCCAACTTCCAAAGCAGGAGTGTGCATTCTGAGCTGTGCTTGTGCATGTGCGTGTGTATGTGTGTGTGTGTTTGTGCATGCTTGTATGTGTACGTGACTGCTGATACATTGTACAGCTTGTTCTACTCACACACTTTGTGTTTGTGAATGAACCGAGAATATACCAGGTCATTCTTACTCCTACACTCACACAGCACACACATCCTCACTGTACCCATAAACACTGAGGTCATGTATCCAAGCACCATGATTTGGAATATTCCAGACCTCAGTTCTAAACACGTTCTCCCACGTCGTATTTCTTGCCGTCAGTGCGGTTGGAACCCAAACCACAGGACATTTATGGGAATCCACGTCATCACTAAAAAAATGCATATGCAACAAAACAACAGTGGAGCAGAACTTTACAGAGCAATTGTGAATGATTCTTATTTTTGCCACTGAAATCATCAATGCAGTCTCAAATGAAGATTTGTCTTCTACTACAGAGTGTTGCTCTGCACACACTCACTTAGTGTAGTTACAAAGAATGGATACTGGGCAAAATGACCTGTACAGATAACTTTAAAAACAACATCCTCTGGCCAAGGACATTTGATTTCATTTGAAGACTATGATATGCCAACACAGATTGAAATTGCAGAATTTTCAAAACATGGTGAATATATTCCAAAGTACAAAGAATTTAATTACATATATTGTAAACATAGTAATGCATGGAAAAGTCATGGAAATCATGACTAAATTGAGATGTGTACATGAAGAATTTAAGGTTAGTGAGACACAAACCACTGCAGGACATGGGTGTATAGACAGGTGTGTTACAAAGAGACAAATATTAACAACAGTAATCTAATCTAAACCTGATATAGTGTGTGAGGTTGGGCAGGGGCTCTAGAGATTAGACAAAACTGAACTACAATAATAGAACACACTAGACCAAATTAGACTCAACTAAGCTACAATAGCATTGATAGAACAGACTACACTAGATTAGACTAAACTGGACTACAATAATAGAACACACTAGACCAGAATTTACAAAGCAGAACAGACTAAATTAGATTATGTCAGACTAATTTAGACTACACTCTTAAAAGTGTGTCATAAAGAGCAATACAGTAATCTTAAATTAATTTAAATATGTGAATAACTTTCTAGAGAACCTCCAAATAGCCTCCTCTTTCAAATAAGCATTACCAGTATATGGGTTCTTTCAAGAATCTTTACATTATGAGGGGGTCTTTTAAGTTTTTCTGTAACAGTCACACATTTTATTTACCAGAATTCTTAGTTGAAAGGTTCTTTAATGGATGGTTCTTTAAAAAATACAATTTCAATACAATTGAATAGAGCCACACGGATAAGCTTACATTAGACCAAACTTGAGCAGAATGAAAGTGAATAAACGGGATATGAAAATAATATAAAACATCAGACTAGACCAGAGGGAGTGTTGCTCTGCACACACACTCACGTGATGTAAACACAACATGGACAGATAAATGAACAGGGCAATGTGACCAGTACAACTGTACACACAAAAACCAACATCCCTTAGCCAAGGCCACACTACACTTGAACACAAATCAGCAAAACAAACTAGATTTGAACAAAACAGAAAGAAAAACTAACAGAACAGAACTAACAACAGAAAGACTTTTTCATAAACAGAGTAAACCCAAGGTGCCATAAGCTATACATTCTTAGACATATGCATAAACTGAGAGTCTGAAAGAGGGGATTGAGCAAAACAAAACAAGGTCGTATGACTTTTTTAAAGTTGTGGCCAAGGCCCTTCAGTCAAACATTAACCTAAATCTGATGCAACTCAGTGCTGAAAGTTTGGAAGAGCAGGAGCGGAGGCGGAGCTACGTGTCTATAAAACGAGCACGAGGAGAAGAATGTAAACACCGTTCCATGGAGACAGAACGACAGCGCGTCTGGTTACAGACTTCTGTGTGTTTTCTAATCTTCTGAGCTGTTTCACCTCGAGCTCTTATCTTATTGCTGTAAAGGGTGCTTTTAATTCGGTATAGCCTAGTTTAGCAGTTGTTTGCGTGTTTGGGAGTTTATAAAAGGAAGCAAAATGAGTCACGTCGACGTGAAAAACCTTAAGCCGACCACCTTTGAGGATCGCTACTACGACGAGTACGAATATTACAACCTGACAGACCGCTACACCGGTAGGTCCTCGAGTTTTTACATCTGGTTTACGTGGCAAACTAACTTACAAACTAACTCGAGACATGCAGCGTTTTCTCCAGGGATTTTCATGGCTGACCTGTAGTGGAGGCTGCACTGTTCAGTAGTCAAGCAAGTCTTCAGTGCTCTGTAAATCCTCACGTCCATCTGAGCTGCTTGGCTCTTGTTTTCTCGCTCCAACACGCATCATTTAGCTGAAACAGGATTTATTTACTAGCTAATGAGGTGTGGGCTGCTGTGGATTTGGGAAAGGGATTATCAAAGTGTCCCCCAACTATCATTTACTATGAAATGGTCCACATTTAACTACCCTGACTGAAGTCTAGCGTTGGGAAGCACTGGGGTGGTGGCCTGTTCTGTTGTAATGTGAATGTGAATGTGAATTAATGTGTACACTGCTCTGTGTCCCCGGTAGAGTGCAGTAGCCGCAAAGGCAGGACGAAGAAGGAGGCGAGCTGCAACACGAACCGCCACAACCCCGCGGGACATGAGCGCAAAATCGTCGATAAGCTCCAGAACGCGGAGAAGAAAGCCAAGGAGTGAACACTAACAGGTTAGATTGATGTCTGTTGCTGCATATTGCAGTAGGTCAGATAACTTAAGCAGATGATGAGGATGATTATACATCGCAACTTTTATTTACACCTCTCATGGAATAATTTTTTTTTACTTTTTGCATAACTGCGAATATACATTGAAGTGCTCCCCAGGTTTCAGAGCTCAAATTGGTCCCAAATTTCCACTTTGTCCCAGTACACCACATAACTTCACTAAGCTTGAGTAGTTTTGTATTCATTTCTAGTAATTATCCTCGTTGAAATTTAATCGTCTTTGCAGATACCTGGAATTGTGTATATTTTTTAATAGCATGTAAAATTCTTTGCCACAAATTTGGGTTTTATTGTTTAACTGTGTGGTGCTTTGGGCAGTGTTCTCTTGTGTAAAAACTATGATGTGAGTTACTTTAAGATAATTGTTTCTCTTTCCTTTTAGAATATTTCGGACGGCTTGATCTGGCAACTGACCTTGGGCGCCTCACTGACGGATTTCAATAGGTCAGAGAATGGGAGGGACAGAAGTCCACTCTTGTTGTGACGAGATTACTGCTGGTGTGGGGGGCTGATAGAATGACGCATGGGGGGCCTGTCTGTTATGGTTGCACACCAGTTCTGGTGACTGATGCACCATGTAGGAACAGTGGGACACATGCTATGGTGGTGGTCGTCGACAGTGGGTTTTTTTTGACTCCCTGTGTGGGTTTTTTTATTTTTTATTTTTTAAATGCCTTTAAAACTAAAGAATAAAATTTTATCTATTTACATTGACAGTTGTGGGCTTTTTCTTTCCTGAATGTCCTTCCCAGTAAATAAGCAAATATGCATAGGAGATTTATCATGTGCATGGGCTGGTAAAATAAGGAAAGCCTTGAGTAACCCTTAACAGATGTTACATGCACATAGAGGCAACTTTGCCTGTTAGGCCAAAATGTCCAAATGTAAGGGGTTTTTTTTGTTGTGTTTTTTTTTTTTTTTTTTTTTTCCTCCCTCCTTCTGTCCCTAATTAAAGTGCCAAATGTGAGCTTTGTTGGCAAGTCTAGACTGGTTAACAGTGGTTGGTCAATAGTTGTAAATAGAATTCATGAGAAATCATGCAGCTCACTGTGAAATATTCTGCTAGACTATTTTAAAAATTCTTGTTAATTCTCACTTGAACTTCTCCCAGGCTGATGGTCATGACTCTTTAAAGCTGTTTTTTTTTTGTCTGCTTAATCATCTGGAGTTGTAGTTAAGTACCTATTATGACCAAAGAAGGGCAGTAGTTTGGATATGGAGCACTAAGTCTCTGAGGCTTATTCCCAGTGTATGGCAGTTAAAGCTAGTACAAAACAAGACCTTTTCTTTCTGAACTGTTGGAATGTTAATGTATTCTGAAAAGGGAAAGTGAGAATAAATATTCTGCTCCTGTATGACCTGCAAAGTAGAATCTGAATTACTTATTAAGGCTCACACACACTTCATCAGCAGATTCTCACACTGCCAGGCTTAGTGTTTTATAGCATGACCAGACCAATTAAAATGGCCTGAAAGTCAGGTCATTAGAGCCATTATTACCAAAGCAAACACTGTACCACAGTGCATTTACTACACCTGTAAACATATCTATGAACTTAATGTCAACACAAAGGAACTAAAAACGCAGACTTTCTTGTGTGAGGGGGTATGTATAAAACATTGGAATACAGTGAAATAAATGTTTAAAGAGCAGATTTCTGTTAACAGGCTGGAGCCTTGTGCTTCTGAGCAGCAACTGAAAGCCTGAAATGAACTATATTTCTCTTTCTCTCCGACTCTCTGTCTTTCTCTCTCTCTCACTTTCTCTTCTTTCTCTATTACTCTGTTCCTCCTCTCTCTCCCACCCCCTGCTTCTTCAAACACATGCTGGGAATGTGGCTGTTGTGTATCATGTAAAATGCCTATTGCGGAGTGCAGAGGGTCCATAAATTCATACAAGCTCTCCCGCTGATCGTGTTTGTTTATGAGGCACCGATCAGTGAAATTCAACTGTGAAAAACAACCAGCAGCATTTCATTAGCATGTGTTAAACAATTTGTAAAATTCTACTGCTTATAATTACTGTAAAATATGAAAAAAACATGAAACAGGCTGTTGAAGTAATTACCAGCAATGTGCTACTAGGAAAAGGAAGCACAACAATTAATAGTGTAAATGGTTAAATGGAGCAAAATCATTTGTGAGTGGCATCACTTCACTTGAGTTAAGAGCTATTGAACATAAATGAATAAATTAATTAACACATTAATTAATAGAAATAATAATATGGGTTTTAAAATTGAAACAATGAAACAGTATTGAGCTGTTATACTTTTTCTTGCGGTGAGTTATGAAAAATTCATTAGACCTTCATTCACAAGACTTATTTAATATTTTAATATGAGAAGCTTTTAATTTACATCAAAAGCATTCACTGCACTGTTGTTTTTATAAACAGTATTATTTTCAAAAGCATTATCCTTTTCAGTGCCAGCACTAATTGCCTGTGATCAATATTCACAAAGCAAAGAGAGAAGTCTCAGGCAGACTGACTATGGGAAAAGAGCCAATGCCATCCCACACGTACACACTATTAAGCAGGGATACTGGACGAGAGGAATTCTCACATTTCCCCCTCACTCCCTCTCAACCTACCATTCTACTTGTACCGTAACACAAGATAATCCATTTATGTAATTTTCCCCACCCCCTCATACCCCCTCCACTGCTTTGCTGCTTTCATTTCCTCGATCTCATGTTCCTTCAAGCACACACACATACACACATGCAAGTACATTTGTTCCCACAAAAGATATGATTTTGCAGGCACATTCTCATCTGTCGTGTATATTTTACTTCTGGTTCAAGTGATACTTGATGCTGCCTGGTAAACTGATTCCCTTCCTATCACATCAAAGCAGTTATGAATGTGTAAGGCAGTGAGATTTACATATTGAATTATCTGGACGTCCTCTCTTGCATAATTGGTGATCATATGTGATTTTGGCTAAATGAAGTGGTCTATTATATTAAAATTGAAGCTGAAGTTTGTCTATTGTATTGAATATAAAGGGCAGACTGAAGGAGTGTGCACACACAATTAAGCTTAGGCCTCAGTTAGCTGAAGATAGGGAATGATGAAACACTAGCTAAACTAAAGTCTAAAAGCTTGTATGGACCACAGCAAGTCCTGCTCAATTCCCTAGTTTTTTGCCCCCCAATCAGCCCCCGCCCCCTCTCTCTCTCCCTCTCTCTGTTCTTCCTCTCTCAAGCCCCTTCTTGCTCGTGGTGGTTTGAGAAACTCCTCCTGTTGCCTAGCAACTAGCCTTTGGAAATTCCAAAAAGAGCCTGTGGAGAACACTGAGCTTTCTTGGTGGTGCAATGCGTGCGCGCGCGTGTGTAAGGTGTGTGTAAAATGGCAGTGGGAGACACAGGTGGACAGGTGTTCATTTGAAAAAGTAACAAGCTAAAGTGGAGTGTAGATAAAAGAAGACATTTATTTGCTGAAAACCATCTGCCGCACATGTAATGTTGTGCTACAGGAGCTGCATCCATCAACACAGCTGCCAACAGCTGGTGTGTGTGTGCATGTGAGTGTGTAAGTGGACGACTGAACATGTGAGTTTTATCATGCGTCATTATTAAATGATATTTCTTATCTATATAGCCATCCATCCACCCATCAATATATATGTATATCTGCCTATCTGTGTGTGTGTGTGTGTGTGTGTGTGTGTGTGTCTCCCAAGCAGAATTCTTAATTAACCTATTTATTACATGGTCTCAGTATTGACCTGTGAGACTAAGTGCAATGCATCATTCCAGCCCACATCATCAAGGGGCATCACATATGACACTCAGTTGACCAGCAAACATCTTAATCAGTTGCATGGCACAGCAATTAGCATAACAGCGGGTCAAACATTTAAACACAAACATGCAATAACAGGCATCTAAATGCTCCCACTGATCCAGGTCAATGGCAGAAATGAGTAAGGGCTTGGTGCAAAATTGAATGCATATTAAAAAAATCCACTCATTGTCTTAGCCACTTCTGCTATCTAGGGTCACAGGGAAAGGGGGGAAATGGTAGAAAAAACACCATTAACAGGTCACCACAGGGAATATACATAGACAAAGACACACAGCTCTGGGCAATGTAGCACCTCTAATTCTCCTGACGTGCATGTCTTTGGGTTCTGGGAGGATTCCAGAACGCCTAGTGTTACAAACTCCCACACAGACATAGGGAGAACATGAAAACTCCACATAGAAAAGAGCGAGGTCATCCCACCCAAGATTTGAACCCAGCGCCTTCTTGCAGTGAGGCAACAGTGCTACCCACTGTGTTGCCATGCAAAACAACAACAAAAAATAACACAGTCAGTGATCTCTGTTTAAACATATCAGCAGATATGGTTTTAGTGCCTCTGTGTACAACATACTGGCCTGTAGCTGACAGACTAACCACTGAGATAAACAATGTTGGTGAAATATGGAGTTGTTTTAATATTATGTTTCTGTTGCCCTATTAGTAGATAATAGAACTCCTGAACAACACAGTGAGAACAGTCCACAGCCAACCACCCAAATTATCACCATTAAGTTTTTAATGTTTCTACCCCTATAAAAGGAATTATTAAAAATTAAAATGACTTTTTAAAGATCTAAAGCTTATCACTGACACTGATCCAGGTAATCAAAGTTGCAGCACTATGTAAATTCAATTTTTGGTGTCATTAATAATTAATGGCAACCCCAATGAGTTTGAAGAATTCTGCTGACTTTCAAATGCCTGAATACACAGGAATAAACCAGCCCACAGACCCTAATTGATCCATTCATAGCTCACAAAAACATTTTAATCTTTTATGGAAAGTTAAATAAACCAATAAGTATTTTTTATTCACTTACAAAAAAGCCACATGTATCTATTCTTCTATTTAATATTGAGGTTTTCAATAAAATATATAAGTTGCAGTCATCGTTGTGATGGCAGTGTGTTTAACTGATTGGTTCTGAATTTGCCATCATCATGCTAAAGAGCCAGTTCAGCTTTTGTTAGTGTGTACTCATTAGTTAGATGCTACTACCACTAGACTTTTGTCAGGAGGGCGCCCTAGCCCCGCCCCCACAGCTGAGCCCAAGCTCGGGCAATTACCAAGGGGTTTAAAGGGCTTTCGTGGGCGTCCCTCCTTGTCGGTCTTTGTTTGTATGCTTGTGCGACACTGTAGTGATGTTATGTTTAGTGTATGTCTTTTGTGTTGAGTTTCTGTCTAATAAAACCCCCTTAATCCACATCCGTCCTGCCAAAATTAATAAAATGTCTTTATGACTAATGACTTAACTCACAAATTTAATCACACAAAAATTTAACAGGCAAACTTAGAAACAAACTGTAGCCATGTGTTGCCCTGTATATTTGAGGAACCCTTAACCTCAGAAACTCAAAAAGAGTCAGAATTTTTCATTGTGGTAATGATAGGAACCAGACATCTGAAATTTAATGGCTATAAACAAAAAGTAATTAAACAAAATGGTTATGAATAGAGATACAACAGCTTTGGCATAAGGCCTTGGAAATTTTTTGTATTGTTTAAATTAATTCATGGTCAAGAGGAACATGGGGGTGTTGTAAGGCAAAATAACCTTCAGAAGAAAAGCCATTTTTTAGAGGCTCATAAAGATTTTTGTTTCCATTATCAGCATTACATATTAGTGAACTTTAGTTAGTTTAGTTTATTACTTTAGTTTATTAGTGATAATATAATCATTTGAAAGTTCCAACTACTCTTTACACTGTGTGAAAACTGATAAATGGACCAATAGAAAATATTCACAGTTAAATTAAATATATCAAATCTAAATATATAAAAGGTCTGTTTAAATATAATATAATAAATAATAATTTAATAAAATAAGAATTATGACTAAATTAAAATGACTGAATTATGCAGAAATTTTGAAACCTGAACTGAAATTATGAAATTCCCCTTAACTCTACTTGGACCATCAAGACGATGGCATCACTCTGTTGATTTCATTAACAAGTTGACTACTTTTACCAAAAGAGAAAAGGTGAAACTGGATGGTGACATATGGGATTAGAATGAATACCCGCTTATGCTTCGGCCTGCGCTACGTGACCCTATTATATTAGAGCTTTCAGTGCAAATGTTTCACACCTCTTCTCACATCTTCCCCTCTTTTCTGTTTACAACCCCTTTCTTCTAGGTCATTACGTTCTCTCCATACCACACCATCTCTTCTCATATGCCCTTTCTCACCTGCTGTTTCTACCCCTTTCTATCTATTTATTTATCTATTTCCTTCCTTCTACCTCCTGCCTATCTCATCTCTGTTTTCATTCACACTCTGTGAATCGCTCTCTCTCCCTATTGACAATCACCAAGCTTGCTGGAGAGTGCCAGCATTGTAATAATGAGCATCAGCCCTATTAGCCCTAATGAGCCTTAATTAATTGAGATGATAACAATCCAGGTCCAATTTCATTCAGATTAAATGCTCATCCTTCTTGGACCCCTAGCCCTTTCATGTCCCACGTTCCTTCTCCTATGCCTCTTTCTCTCTCTCTCTCTCTCTCTCTCTCTCTCTCTCTCTCTCTCTCTCTCTCTCTCCCTCTCCTTCTCTCTTTTCTTTTTGCAAAGAATAGTAGTTTGCTACCTTTTTTTGGCTGACTTAGATTTGCTGTTTTTTTTTTTACTGTAAGTCAATGCTTCCAGAAGGCTCTACAACAATCAACAATACTACCTGCTTATACAGCCACCTCATTACCATGGTGACAGCCAGGTCGGGGTTTAGGGGACATGACATCATCTCCTTGCTGTCTGTTTGTGTCAGTGTCACTGTCACTCGAATGGCACCCTTCTCTTTTCTGTTATTCTCTACACAACTTTCCTCCCACATCTATTCGTTTTTTATTCATCTATTGCATTTCATTTCACTCTGGCATGGACAAACGAGAAGTATGTGTGTGTGTGTGTGTGCATGATTTTATGAGGCCATCCCCTGACTGCTGTGCCTGGGGTTGGGACGTGAAGGAGAAGAATAAGAGGAGATATTTGAACATTTGGTTTGTATTGATTTTTATTGCTGCCAAACTGAAACACAATCAAGTTGGATCGGTTCTGTTCCAATTGTTTCTCGCACAGTAAACTGATTTGAATTTGAATGGATGAAACACAACACCAGAGTTGTATCACTAAAGGTAGTAATTCTGAATCACCCATTTATAGTCCCTTGAGGTTGTTTCTGATTCCATCAAAAAACTTTGGCAATTGTTTGTTCAGTGCTGGCCTTGACAGCAGAATGAACACTCCTGCAGTGAGCTTCATGCATCCAACACACTTTACCTCCAACAATCTACAAGAATCCTCATAATGAAAGGACTAATACAAACTGTAAAGCATTTTATTATTAAAGAAGAATGTTAAAGAGAGCGTGAAAATGAAAATGTCTTCACTTTTTTTGTAATAAAAATTGTTACCATAGTGTGTAAACATTGATTCACTTGTCCGTATTGTCTATATAAGAAAATTCAGTTGCAACAACAGCCCGTTTGTGAGGTCACAAAAAAAGCGCATTTACATATATCTACTCATCAACATTTAAGTGTTTTAGAGTGTTGTTATCATTAATATACAGTGCGGGGTAATCAGCACAATGTTTTTGTTATGTAATGTACTTGCAGTGCATTTATCCACTTCATATTTACAGGTCTAATGTCTTTTGACCATGTACTTTAAATATAAACCAAAAGTCTGCATTCATAAGCATAAAAACATGTTTAAAAAACAGAATGGAAAGAAAAAAGCTATTCAGACACCAAAAAAGAAAATGAGTACTTTCCTGCAAAGCTGTTCTTGGCAATTAGAGCTTTGAGATGTCTTTGGAGGTAATTAGTTGATCAGCAAAATTCTTTAATTCCCTCTCCCTCTAATAGACTTGCTACTTCAAAATACTCGCTAAATTTTCGGTGTCAGGACATTAACTAGGCCATCAAGCTCCTTCCAAAGAAATGGAAAGAAAGTCTTGTTATTTTGGTTGTATATTAGGGTTGTCGTCTTGCTCAGCTGTTCAGTTTCTTCTAGGATTCAGTTTATTGGCTGATGAACTTAATTTAGTAGAGGAGTTTAGTCTGGGATGTAGGAATAGGAATGACTGTGGTGCAGTTTATGGCTTAATTTTCACTGTAACTATGCTGCCTTTATGCTTTCACATTTCGCTGTGGTGCACTGTGTGGTGTTCACAATGACAAACCACTCACTCACTTTTAGATTGTTACTCTACTTGAGACACTGATGGCTTCTTTCTTACTTTCTTTATCACTAGTCTGCTAGAAATCTTGCATGGTACCTGTCTAGGGACAGGTTGTGTTTCCATTAACCTTCCTCTTGCATATGTTCAAACCACTTGTACTGACATGGTTGTTAAAAGTTTTTTATATGACTCTAAAGCATTTTTGAGTGTTGTTGAATGAGGCTGTCTCAGAAAACTTTAGGAAGCTTATGTTTACAAATATTACTTACATTTACCTGACGCTTTTATCCAAAGCGACTTCCAAGATGTGGAGCAGTACCTTGCTCAAGGGTACCTCAGTAGTGCCCGAGCCTTGAACCAGCAACCTTCAGGTCCCTAGCGCAATGTCCTAACCACTAGGCCACCGCTGCCCCAGTATGTATTGGGGCAGCCTGTTGATAGCTGCCCTGTTGATAGCCTGTTGATAGTAGCTATTACTACTAATAACCAGCAGAAACGTCTTTAAAGATGACACCAGTCTGATTTTTTTCAAGAACATACTTTTTCAACATTTTCAAGAGAGATAATAATATCTGAAACTAAATATATTGTTACCTTACCGTAAAAAGTTTTTTAATATCACATCTTAATTTTGTCATTAATCATTTTGCTTTATTAATTAAGTTATTAATTATGTTGTTTACACATGTTGTTTATGCTTATGAATACATACTTTTTGTTCATATATATATGTACAAGACATACATACATTTGTGGTGTGTGTGAACCAAACCTACTTAAACAAATCAGAAAACGTCTTAAGTTAAGTGAAAGTGACAATTTGTCATTGTTAACACACTCAAGCAAAACAAGGAAATGTGACCCCTGTATTTAACCCATCACACATGCACATGTGGAGCAGTGGGCAGCTATCAACAGCGCCCAGAAAGCAGTGTAGCGGGATGGCACGGTGCCCTTGGTCCCAAGGGCAATGTTCTAACCACTAGGCCACTACTGCCCTATATTTTATAGTCCAGTGGTTTTATAATGACCCCAAAAGAAGAAATTTAGGCTTTAATCATTTTATATTGTTTTTAACTTTGTTCACTTAATTTGATCAAGTAAGGGCTGTGATATTGATCTATGTAATATCCGCATGATGTCATGAAATAAAAAATGTGCAATAAAGCCCAAATCACACCCAGACAATGCCCTTGGTCATTCCTAAGGTGGTGTCTACATCGCTTTTTCAGCTCTTTGCACCCTGGAGAATACCCACACGCCTGCATCTCCTTTTCAGTCAAGCGCCCCCATATCTCAAGTGGCTCAGGATGCGCATGACCTTTTTGACATGAGGCCTGTGGCGTGCCAAATGAACAAATGCTAATTAAGTCAGTGCACAACAACAGAACTGATTGATGACAGTGCTGCAGGAAGGAGCGGGTGCTTTAATTGATCGAGCAGTTCCCTAAGTATGATATGGCTCCAACAATCATCCTCAAGCCATACCATTCTCACAGTCACTCTCAAGCTCCCCCTGACTCACATGTGAAAGAAGATTTAAAATGCTGATGCTTGCTTACAAGGCCAAAAATGGTCCAGCCCCTTTTACCTAATTACAACGATTGAACCACGAATCACAGCGCATCCTCAGCCCAAATGGACACCCCCTTCTCAAAAATTGAAGACAAGCATCATGGCCTACCCCATGGTCAGACGATATGTAATCATAATCTCAATTTCCACAGTTATGCTGATGACATTCAGCTGTACATCAGCACATCCCCTGCCTTCCACAAATGTTGGATGCATGAAAATTTCCTTAAATTAGTTGCAGTCAAAACTGAGCTAATACTCATAGGTCCCAAATTAAAACTTTTTAAATCTCCTTCCTCTGTCATTAGAAATCTAGATATTCTCTTCGACCCACTACTTTACTTTGATCCATACATTAAATCTATCACTAAAGCTGCATTTTTTTCATCTTCGTTATGCTGCCTGACTTCACCCCTTTCTCACTGATAGTGATGCTCAGACTCTGATCCATGCTTTCATTATGTCCAGCTTAGATTATTGTAGCTCCTTCTTTATTGATCTGCAATTAAAATCTGTTCAAAAATTGAAATACATTGAAAATTCTGCTGCTAGAGTATTCACCCACACACTCAGCCCACATTACCCTCATTCTTGCTCAGCTACACTGGTTGCTTGTCTCATCCCGCATTAAGTTTAAAATTTCACTCCTCACCTATAAAGCTCTTCATGGTTTTGCTCCACTATACCTTTGTGAACTGATCTCTCCATACTGTCCTCCTGAGTCTCTCAGATCTTCCACCAGCTATTTACTTTCTGTCCCTTGCACCAGGTTCTCCACTATGGGAGGCTACTCCTTCAGTGCTGTTGCTTCTAAACTGTGGAACTCTTTCCATTTGTCTATCTGCAATCCCTCCTCTTTCTGTAAATTTAAAACTGACCTTAAAACCTTCCTCTTCAACAAATATGTTTCTCCCACCACTTAAATTTTCTGTAAATGTTTTTTTTTTTTTTTTTTAACTTTTTTGTAAAAGTACTTTTTTGCATCCTTGGGTATGTGAAAGGCACTATATAAATGTAATTGTAAATGTTGTTGTTGTCATTGTTGTTGTTGTTGTTTTCAGTTTTGGCAGTGGCGGTAGAATGAGAAGTAATAAACTTTCACTGACTACCTTGAGTCCCTCACTGTCTTGAAGTAACGACTGAACACCCACCTCTTCACAGAGCAATTAGGACATTTACCACATGTTCCAACAAAAATAGCAAGCTTACTTACCTAAATAAAAAACCCCTGTCTTTTCTATGTAAAGGATCAGCATCAGCTCGGGTAGAATCTTGTTTGACTAGCAGTTCTTAATGTAAGATTTACTGGTATGACAGGCTTTCTTTGTAGACTAGAAAATACCCATGTACATTATTCTGTATAAGAGCATATGCTAAATGCTGTAAATGTAAATCTAAATGTTTTCAGTGGTATCAGCTGGTGATAACCATAAGCTTGTGAAACACTGAAATTGGCACAACAACCCGATATACTAGGGCCAGTTTTCCACTTGTATTTACTTGCATTAACTGCCTGAGTTGACTTTTATGAGTTTACAAGGACTGTCCAAACGTAGAGTTCGCTTAAGAGTGAGGGTGGAATCAGCCCTGCTGGTGTGAGCTGCAGGTTTTGCTTTTATTATATCTGTGCAGCAGCCCCCTTTGATCAGCGTGATAACGACGTGAAAGGCTGGCAAGCAAGCCAAAGCGGCATGACCAGGCTTTAATAAATAGCCCAATATATTACACTGTGGACCTGGGCGAGCAGGAGAGACACCAGGACGAGAAGATGAAAGAGACAGGAGACACTGGAGTGTCACACACTGGCCCTGTTACTGACACAGACAAGTGCATGTGTGTATATATGTACACACACATACACAAAAGTCACCCATGCCATAGGGGCAGAGATAAAAATCCTTCAGCCAAGTAAGGGAGGAGGGAAATTGGAGAAAGAAGAGAGAGGCAGCAACATGAGGGATGATGGAGGGATGCTGGGAAAAAGAAAGGGAGGGAAAATAAGACGTTGCATCAGAGCTGGAGAGATTTTTAACGAGAGGAAACAGAGAGAGAGTTCGTACACCCGGGGGACGCCCCCTACCAGCCCTACCAGCTTACTGACCAGATAAAGAGACAGAGAGAGAAAGAATGATAAAGAATGAGAAAAAGGGAAAGATAGAGAAATAGAAAGATAAAGGGAGATGAAGAGGTATAGGAAGATATAGGGAGTGTGTTAAAAGGACACAGAGAGAGAAAGAGATACAAAGATAAAGAGAAACAGAGAGAGAAGTACAAAAAGAGTGAGTGAGAAAGGGAGTGAGGGGGGAGGAGAAAACATAAAGGGAGGAGGGGGTCAAAATATAGGCTAAAGATGATAGGTAACAGCCCTTTTGAGAAAAATTACATTGTGTGTGTGTGTGTGTGTGTGTGTGTGTGTGTGTACCACATGTGTGTGTGTGTGTGCCACATGTGCGTGTGTGCATCCAATTGTGTGTCCATGTCTTCACACATGTATCATTAGGCATCATTAGAGTAAATTATATGGAGAGAGAGACAGATGCAGCCACTGGCACAGTAGAATTTTCTGCTTACACGCACACAGTACACGCACACACACAGACACACATCAACACGCACACATACACACGACTCTCATAATACACTCATGTGAAAAGACAGTGAGAAGCTGGAAAGAATCTCAATCCAGATCACACACATACACACACACACACACACACACACACAGACACACTGATGAAGCAGCCCTGTTCATTAATGTTGACACAGAAGATTAATGCAAGCACACCAGAAGGATATTGGAATATTGCAAACAAATTAAATTGCACAGAAAAGGAGAGAGCAAGAGAGGGCTGAAGAGGGGGAAAAGACAGAATAGGGAGGATGAGTGCCCAAGAGAGGGAGGATAAGTGCCCAAGAGAGAGAGAATTAGTGGCAGGAACAGAAGTGAAATTCTGCCGAAGCATGTGAACGCTCACACAAACGCACACACACACACACACACACAAGCACGCGCATTTGCTCTCTCTCTCTCTGTCTCATGCATAGCTTGTCCACTTTAACTTCTCATTCTCTCGCTTATTCTGACCCTCTCTGTGTTCATCTTCACTCTCAACCGTTCATTACTGTCCATCTTTGTCCTATTTACAGTCCTATACATTACTTACCACATGCTAAATACTCACTCTCCTCTCCCCCACTCTTTCTATCGCTCCGTCTCTCTCCCCCTCCCCCCTTACTCTCTCTCTTTCTCTCCCTCTCGCTCTCATTTCCTCACACCACCTGTTAGTGCAGACCCGTATGCTCTGGAATCCACTTGTTTATGAGGGACTCTTTCACACTCCCGCAATCAGAGGTAAGTGAATGAATTCTTCCCAAATACTTCTTCCTTTCTGAACTTCCCAGGCTTTCCTTCTGAATGAAGTATAATTTCTCAGAATTTTCTCATATTTGCTTTTTTTCTTCATTTGCTCCATCATTTCATTTACTCAATCTCTCACCCATTGTTTCTCTCTCTCTCCATCTCTATCCCTCACTCCTCTCTGCACTTGTTTGTGCTAATTAGCTTCTGGAATGTTAACTGTTCATTACCTGGATTGTTGAGTTGTCAATTAGTGAGGTTAATTCCAGTAGAGTTAGCTCTCTCTCTCTCTCTCTCTCTCTCTCTCTCTCTCTCTCTCTCTCTCTCTCTCTTCCTCTCTCTCTCTCTCTCTCTCTCTAATCTCTATTTCTCTCTCTTTATCTTTTCTGTTTTCTGTCTTCTTTTTCTATTGTTTATCTCTCTCTCTCTTTTTCTTTCTTTCTCTGTCTTTCACTCTCTATATTTCTCTCTCCTTCACTAACAGCTGGAATGTTAACCCTTTGTTAACCTATTAATGTAAACCCATTCCCTGTAGGTTTATGCCAACACAGTCACAACTCTCCTGTCTCTCTCTCACTCCCCACCCTGTTCTCTGTCGCGTTAAGTATTAATGTACCTATGTGTGCATGGTGTTAACCTTTTCTCTCTCTTCCTGTCTGTCTCCTTTACCATTCTCTTTACACCTTTTTCTCGCTCTTCCTATCCCTCTCCATCTCTTTTTCTTGCATTCCCTACCCCCTCCTTTTGTCATAAGTTTTTGGCTGGCTGATAAGGCTTCATGTTGAGTAGGGAATGTGGGTATGTTAAAACTATCTACACTGATTTCTGCAGCTTGCGCTCTCTATTGCACTCTTTTCTCACTCTCTCTCTCCCTGGCTGAGAAATTCAGTGACTCTAAGTTCAGTTTCTGAGCAGATTTGGCTGAGCTGTTTATCCTTGATAGGGGAAGACAAGTAAAAGTGACAGTAAGAAAGACAAAAAGATGAAAGAGAAAGTATGCGTTTGTATGCGAGGGATGTTTGCGTTTAAATGGGAGCGAGAATGTATTAAAGAGAGACAGAGAGAGAGAGAGTGAGAGAGAGACTGAAAAGTGAAAAAGCAATATTGTTTTTTGAAGTGTCATGCCAATAAAGCACATTTAACTGTATCTGAAAAGAAGCAGGCACTTCAGAGAGAGAGGCTGTATTAGATCTACAAACATGAGCAGGGCTGAACCACAGGCAACGGGAGAGCAAGATTAAAGAAGCTTCAGGAGAAATGGAGAGAGGAACAGAAAGCAGGGAGAAGTAAAGCGCAGGAACGAGAGCTGTACTGACAGGACAACTGTGATCCCATTGGGTTAAACTAACGCAGTCCGACAATAGGCACTTACTCCACATGTGACTGATGAACTGAAATTTGGGGTTTTAGCCTTTTATCAGTTACACTTTACAAATATACTGAAAGACCCATATTTAAAATAATAATAATTTTCCTGTATTAATCCCTCAGGGGAAATTATTCTCTGTATTCTACCCATCCATGGCAGTGAGCACACACCTGGGAAAGTGTGTGGCCACAGTCACAACATCCTGGGAGCAGTTGGGGGTTTAATGGCTTGCTCAAGGACACTTTATCCATGGGCATTCCTGCTATTTCAGGGAATTAAACCAGCAACCCTTTCTCTAACTAAATTTTTTTCCTTTAGCCCATGGTTATCCCCCCAGATAAGGAATGCTTCACGATTTGTAACCTACATATGAATGTTGAATCCAAATTGACTGCACTTGCTCGAGACAGGTCTAAATAAACCTTGCCTGGGCATTGATCAAAAGTCACGAGCACCTGAAAATCCTCTGTACAGTGTTATCATGGCACTGATTTGGGTGAATCTGCAGATCCTACACAAAGGAAAAAGGCAGGAAATCAGACCTCATCAGCAATGAAACCGCAGCAAAATTGCAGATAAATGTATAAAAAATTGGTACGTTTTGTGTAGCATTAGATTTAAGTCAGATGTCATTCCATGAGAATAAATGAGCATGTGTCACTGCATGAGTATCTTTTGTATGCTAGGATGGCGTCAACAACTGTAACCTTATCAGTTACAGTCTGACTGGCTATCTGTCTGCATGCACATGTCCATGAACCATGTTTTAATCTGTCTAAAGAAATCTTAGAGTCTGTGTATGACAAGGCTGGAAACCACTGTTGAATATATGTAGCATTAAAGCCCTCAGAAGGCACTGCTTTAGAACCCATCATGCTACTGAGATAAATATAGGCACATGGGCTCAGGAGTACTCCAGAAAACCATTGTCGCTTAACATGGTCTGGTGTTGTATCAAGAAATGCAATCTGAATCTTACCCTGTCTTTCTTAAAAGTTATTCAAGCGTTCTTCTTGAAGCAATTATTACACAGCAAATTATATTTCTTCAGGTTTGCATACTACACAGGTTTGCATAGTATCTACACAGTATGATGAAGCAGATATTTTAGACTAGTAATTTTATATGTCAGTCAAATAACCACCTTTCTGTCAGGCTCCCAAATGACACATCCTAATGATGCATTCAGAAAAAGCTCATAACTCTCCCACCTGTGAATAGCAAAAATATGTGAAAAGGGCTCTGGAACTAGGACGTTTTTACTAAGAAACTGATTAAATATTTGACATAAATGAGTTAAAAATGTCGAAACATGCTCACACTGTCAACAGTAATGAAGTTCTACTTTTTGATTTAGATCAAGCAACATACATAAGCATCAGATCTGCTGATCATATGGTTTGTTATTTAGATGGTAAATACTCAACGGATGTGTTACTTGTTTGTTAAAACTTGCTTTCATGAAGTCATCTATATTTTTCCCCAGCGTGTAGATGTTGAGGTTACATAACTCTGAGCTACCACTTCTCACTTCCCAGCCATTTTGAACACAGGATTAGACAGGGGTGTCAACTTAATTCCTTCAGGGTTATTATCACCCCTGGTTTAAGGTATTTTAAAAAATAAGTTTGTTATAAGAGCTATCAGCCTCTCTTGTCTAGGAGAGAAAAGTTGGTCTCAGTCTCCTGCTATCACTCAGCTGTTAGCTGAATTATCTACAAGCCGATTGATGAAAATCATAACACACGGATCATCCCAAATTCAACCCCCACCCTCTGGACGACAATTAAAATGCCTTCCCCAAGCCTGCCAACAACTGAAATCCATTAAAAGCACCTGAAACCTAAACCATCCTCTCCTTTCAGCCAATAAAAGAAACCATCACATCATCAAACAAAATAAACCATCTAATCCCATCTCCACATCTAACCCTGAAGAAGAGAATCAAAGTTGTTGGCATTGCTCTTTAAATCCCTGGATGAAAATGATTGATCTGCACTTGAAACTTGCTCTTTGCTCATGTCTGGATGATGTAGTTGCCTGGAAAGGATGTGATTTGTGGCTTCTTTAGTTTCAGTGCTCCCCAGCTGGAGGCTGGGCTGCTGGCAGTCGGAATCACACAGGCATTCTGGCTGCTGCCTGATACTGCCAGCTTCTCATGTAGTGCCAACAGCCATAATGAACACTGCTGACCACCTACTGTCACCGTTCTGTCTCTCTCTCTCTCTCACTCTCTAGATCTCACTTCCTCTGACTTTTTCTCTCTTAGTGTTACCCCTTCAATATACTCTTCATCTCTCGCTGTGATCCACTTTCGGCCAAACTGACACTCATTCAATTAGTGGCCACAAATACACACACATAGACACATACGTACACACACTTAGAGCTGGCTTCACAGAGCCAGCAGCCACAGACCGGTGCTGACAGCAACCAGCCCAAACAGCAGACAGATTACCGCAGTCAGCCTACACACACACACACACACACACAAACACTGCCACAGTCGACTGCAGTGGGAACAGATTCACTTCGACTGTTATAATAGTGCAGCAAGACAGCTAGTCTGTGTTCAAGGGCTAGAGTAATTCACTGTAATAAAGTGGGGTATGATATGTACGTTCCTGATGGGTAAAGGGTTGTTTCATTAATGCTGCAGCAGTACACTCTGCATGGGTATTTCATGTATTTCAGTGTATTAATATTGGAAGTTCTAGTTTTCAAAATATAACAGAGATTTGTTTGAGTGAAAACATAGGGTCTTTCCATGAGTGTTCTTCATACTACAGCTGTTAGCCAAAGAAGAGGTGCTGTTCTTTAAAGAATCATGACATTGCAGATATTTTTGGCTGTTGGCCAGATGACCACAGCAATGCAGAAAGAAAACTGAAAGGGCCAATATCATGAAAAAAAAAATGCCCTTGCATTATTGAAGTGTGCTTGATGTATTATGTAAATATTGCTAAAGCTTCAAAACATTGTATAACCAGTCCACACTATATTTTCGTTGTTTCAAGGTATGGGAAGAATAAGCAGGTCACACAGAGGTAGAGATAGTTTATTTAATAAGTGTCTGGGGAAGAGTAAATTGGCAGTGGTAAGGCTTAGGTGAAGATGAGTGAGAAATGAGGAGTAAGTTATATGCAGGAGGGATGAGGGCTGGGGGAGTGAGATCAAGGCAGTCCAAAGCTGGAGTAAGATCTCTTCTAAAAGTGGCCTTCAGTCCTTGTGGCCAAGGAGCAGCCGAGAGAGTCTGGCTCTCTCCTGAAGCTCTCTTTGGGTGGTTTTATGGGGATAAACCAGCAAATGAGCTACATGTGTCCTCATTAGCAGCCTACAGGGTTGCCCCACCTGTTTGCCACGTGCTGCTTGCATAAAGTAGTATAATTATTATGAAGTCCCAAAAAACAATGCATTTACATATATCCACCTAATTAAGCATGGAGAAGTTTAGCTTTGGCCATTTCCACTTAAGTTACGAAGAGTGTTTCAGACTGGACTGCTTTTAGATTGAGAAACAACACAAAACAATCAATCAGAAAAAGAACTAGAAGTGATAATTCACTTAACCCGGAGTTCTTCAATGTGGCAAACAGTGTAATCCACTAGAGCCACTTCACTAGATTTCCTATACACTATTAATAGTCTCTACTGCATGTTACTTTCTTTCTCTCTCTATCTCTCTCTCTCTCTCTCTCTCACAAACACAGTATTGTACTCACATTGACTCTGGCTAACCTCGGGTAGAGATCTGCTCTACGGTCCAGTGGTGATACAAAGGGCTGCAGTCTATTTCACCTGATATTCCAGTTTGTTCTTCTTTAGAAATGAAGTCTGATATCTCTCAATATATCTCTCCCAAAATTTAGGCCTATCACAACCCTAATAACAGATCCACATCGTAAATGATTACCAGCCTATGGTTACTAGTTAGATCATGGCTACAACTGCTGTAGTAAACTTTTTGAGTAACATAAACAGATTGATAATAACAACTGTTCTTTTAGAGATTAAGTAGGAAAATTTAACCAAGTAATTGGATTTCAACAACAATAACATTTAAATTTTTATAAAAACATTATAGTTTTCAGATTGTTAAATGTTAACTTGCTAAATGCTGACAGCTGTACTCGATGTATTGGCTAAACACTTAGGAACTTTCTCAGGAAACCTAACCCCAATGCCAACCTTAAAGCTTCTACTAGCTTTTAGCTTCTGCATTTCAAATTGCATACAAACACATCAAAAAGTTAGTAAAAAGAAGTACACAACCATTAGAAATACGTTCAGTGTGTGTGTGGTTTGGGACTCACTTCTGCAATTTGAAAATGGCACTGCCCTAAATAAAATAAAATGCCCAAATGAAAGCTCTTTTCAGCATGAGGTGTAATTAGATGTCAATCAAATTTAAACTGCCAGTAACAGCGAACTAATTTTTAGGGTGGCAGCTAGGATGCCCAATCAGATATTAGGACATCCAGCGTCACCCTGGACACCCCTCTGGTTCTGTCCCTGCTTTACAGCATATGTATATTCCATGTGTCCTGAAAATATACTGCATTCATAATCACCTTTTTAACTAAACAGATAGAAACAGACTAAAATGATTGGTAATGATCGGAGAGGTAAACACCGCAAAGTAGTTGTGATGATCACATTCTCATTTTTGTTCCATTTCATGAATGCATTTTACTCCCCTTTATTTTGTTGCTGAAAGATTATTGCAATGAATGCTTCTCTCACTCAAATTCAAAATAACCCATTTCATTTCTGCCCCAAATCATTGCCAGGTTTCTTTAACTAAAAACTACATATTGGACCCAGAAATGTGAAGAGAAAGATTCAGTTTGTAGACATGTAATGCCTCTGTCAGAGAGTCATGTAACCACTGAGGTTTATGCAATGAGCTATAAAAGCAGGCTAAATACTGGACCTGTAAAAGCATGATAATCCTGTGGTGTGTGCTAATTGCTAATTTCGTTAGCATCCGCATGTCATGATCTCATTAGACGCGCTGTTTCAGAGCCTCTACAGCTCACTGTTTCTGCCAGAATGACAAGGTGTCTGTCACTGCCAGAGAGCCACGTCTGATGCCTGTCAAACTGAGAATGACAGACAACCAAACCTGTTTGTGTGTGTGTATGTGTGAGTGAGCATGTTCCTGTCATTGGCCCTCAAGGTTAGTTATGGCTAATTTGACTCACAGTTCAACTGTATGTGTGACTATGAGTGTCCTTCCTGCCCCCCTGCTACATTTTCCCCCTTGTCCCCGCTTTTCTTTCTCTTCTCACAACACTTCTTCCATCATCTATTATTCTGTTCATCTCTGTCCATCAAGCCTCTCTCAAACCACAATCTCGTCAATCTGTTTTGTTCATTTTAACTCCTTCACAAGTAATTCAGGTCACTCAAGGTGATCTGTCAATTCTTTAGCATATGTGAATTTGCAGTTCTTAAATGTGCATAGTTATTTAAGCAAAAATGGTGAAAAGGACAGCTAAGGCAGCTAGAAATCTTGCTAAGGGAAAGTGTTGCTAAGGGCATGAATGAACTTGAATGAATGCTGTTTTGCTACTTCAGATTTAATATGACCCTAACCTGGGCCATATGGGGCATTTACTTGCAGCCCACATACTACACAGAATGAAAGCACAGAACAGGACCAGATGTGGTTGCTGGAACCCAGTCAGTTAACACCCAAAGTACACCTCAGGGTCAGGCCACATACAGCCTGGATGGGTAACACAGGAAAGGGGCCAGATGCAGTTGCCAGAATCCAGCCTGTTTACAGCCATCATCAGCTACATTTAACCCACTACTCAACCACAAGCACAAAAATCTGGTAAACTGAAAAAGCTGAAATCCCAGTTTATTTAAAATACTACAGCAACTTGAGTGCACTAGAGTTCAGACCTCCTAGATAGACAAAAGTTTTCTTAACCCTTTAAGTCATTTGTGTTTTGCACCTTCCCTTTTTGACAGAATCATAAAGTGTGATATCTGCCTCTAATAAGATGTTCTGAATGTTCTTTGAATCCCACTGATGGGACCAACCGAAGCAAAGGGTTTAAAGGCTTAAATTCATTGTTCCTTTAATATCAAGAAAAATATTTTTGACTGGGTTGTTTTTAGAGTAATGTATAATTTAGGTATACCAGCCATTACCATTGTTATTTTTACAAGATTGGCCAGATAAATCTTCCAGTGAACCTTTTTCTTTTTTTTCTGCCTGGAAATAAGACTTCTTGAGGATCCTCTGTATTAAGTCAAAACTGTGCTCTCACTCTCTGTCTCTCTCTCTGGTTTACCTCTCCATATCCATGCCTCTTTTTGCATTGTTCTGGCTGAATGACTCCCAACACTGATACCTTACAATAAGTTCAGCTTTTTTTGTAGGTTGCAGAGAAGGTGGAAAACAAAAAGATTAGCCTGAGCTAGTACTTTAATTACAGCGCTGTTATTCTCCTGCTTTAGCATGCAGCTCACATCAATGTTTGTGGAACAGGTTGAGGGTTTTCTACTGGAATGGGTGTTGTGGGAATAAGGTGTCGTGTAGCAATGGCATTTTGGACAAGGTAGGTCAAACATCTCATTTCAGGTGAAATCCCCACATCTGGGAGGTGGTACATAAATAATCACCCTGGCTCAAGAAAAATAATGAGGTACACATAACACATTAACTAGATAAATATGTCAATGAAACTGAGAATGACTACAATATCTTAAGTTTCCTGAGAAGTCAGGATCAGTCTTTTGTTTTAACCCACTATTTACTTATCTTTTAATCTTTAAAACATTTGATTTCTGGTTGAGGCAGTAAGTTCCTACCATTTATCTCCACTCATCTTTCTCAGATAAGTGCAGGATTAAGTTATGCATCCAATGGAGCAGTCTGGAAGAGTCTGCAGTTTTTGCCTAGCTGTCTAACCTGATGTTTTCCAGCTTCCTTTCTCATTACTTACTTTGGACCTTTGCCCCTATTCAGCTCTATGACGGTGCGTAAAGGAAAGAAACTCACCATCTCCATACAGGAACACATGGCCATAGACGTCTGCCCGGGCCCAATCCGACCAATCAGACAAATCTCTGCCTACTTCCCCCGCCTCTCCCCAACCGGTGAACCCCTCTCCCCAAACCCTGCTGGCTCTACATTGGCTCTTAGCCCAGGGGGCGGGGCCTCTGGAGTGGGAGGCAGTGCACTCCTCTCCCCTCTGCAAGCAGGAGCAAGGGGAGGGGGTGGGACTCTGTCTGCCTCAAGTAGTGTGGACACATCAGTGGACATCCACAGTTCTGATAGCGACGACTGCAGTAAGTTTAGCCCTCATACCACAATCAACTATTAATATATAGTCTGTTTGATGTACAGTGTCATCATTGAAGATTGATACATATGGTTCATTCACCTGTCCATACAATCCATTTTTAAAAACTAAGCTATAAAAAGATTATGGGCAGGTCACAACCATGAAGATACTGGCATGTGATTGCACATTCAGCATATTGAAGTCTAGCTGTGAAGTCTTTGCCTGCCCAAATCATAAATACCCAAGAAGTTCTAAACCCCTAGGAAATTTCAATATTATCTAAGTTTACACCAGAAAAAAATTCTGGGCATCAGTACTCAGTAACACTATTTCAGGAACTCTTTTTCACATCTAATGTTCTTTATCAGTTACTGTACTGTGATGTTCACTCCAAAATATGCTTCTTGAAGTATCTCATGAAGTCTTAAAGTATTTTAGGTGTGTTTGAATCATTGTCCTTTGTAACAGCCAGCATCCTTTCACTTTCAGTTTCTTGACTGTGTTATGTGTTTCCAGACTATTTAGTAGAATTCATTCTTCCACATATCCATGCAATTTTGCCTGTGCCACTGGCTGCCACACAACCCCAGAGCATAATATACTCACCCAATGCTTAAAGCATTCTTTTCATCAAAGTTACCTCTAAATATATCTTTGATTTCTGTTTTGACTTCATCAGTCCACAGCACTTGTTTTCAAATGCCCCAGGTATATATGACTTTTGTCATGAGGCCTCAGGTAAGGTTTTCTTGTGATGAGTCTTTCATGCAGATCAAGGTTTGTGCAAATAACGCTGCACAGTAGATCGGTCACCACTACTCTTGCCGTGACTTCCACTGTTCCCCTTAACTGCCATTTCTTATTGTCATTTTGGACACTGGAAAGCGCTGAGCTGGAAGGGCTTTAATGTAGGCACCAATTAACTTCATTTTTTACATCCTTGCACAGCTGCTTGGAATAGCCCATGGTTGTTGACTATGAGCACAAGGTTTGTAGAATCTATGAGTTTATTATGCTCTTGAATTGTTATTAGCTCTCAGTGTGTAATGACAGTTCATGATTTGCTTAACCAGTCCTAAGATCTGAGACTTTAAGTGGAAGGTTGTCCTCACTTTGCACATTGCCCAGTTATTTTATTTTTTTTCCTTTTTATGTAAAAAATATAAAGTAACTATGTATTACCAATTTCAGAAAAAAACATTTGTTTCTTAAATAGTTTGCTGCAGAGTTTATGTTTATGTTTTTTCTCTTCAAAAATCAACAAACAGTGAGTGATGGCACTGGTATGCATAGCACATACAAAAATATTTGATGTGATAAATGTATCAATTACCAATTAACATAAAATGCAAACAACTGGTAAATCAATAACTTAGTGGCATCACCATTTTCCACCATTACAATTTGATTAGGACCATCTCAGCACATCATAACTGCAGATGCCCTACAGAGTAACTGAAAAAGATGTGGGTAGTGCAAATAAACACTGCTGTCAAGAAACAATTGTCTACAGAGGTAATTTACATTTACATAAAATTAATAACTATGGTCTTAAAATCTGCTTAAATACACCTCTTACCTGTGATATCCTAGCTTAGATACCCATTAGCTGTGAATTAAATAACCAGAATACAGATGTGATTTGTATTCCTTAACGCAAACACTACATATATTTTGAGAATCTTGAACATTAGGAAGAAAGAGTAAAATATTGTATGTTGGAATAAAGTGAAGACTTTCAGCAGGCATTCACAGAGGGGAGGATTTGCAGTCGCATTTCTGTAGTGACATGTTGATTCAGGCGCCTTTGTAGTGGCAAAGCAAGTTTAGCTTTTAGTGTTCTCCTCCAAATATACTGAATGGCTATGCTGTATGGCCACTGAATCAAAAAGGCACAATGGTTGGCTACCCATATCTAAGACAAAGCAGGCAAATGCCCTTTCATAATTTTGAACATGTGAATGCATGGTACTCCAAAATAGCTGAATAGTGCTTACTGTCCAGGGTACACTGAGGAGTGTTATAACATGCTGTTGTGTTCTGTGGGTGGTTACAATGAATCAGATGGCTATATAACTGAGATTTATTATGACCCAGGCATAATTTTAGATCTGGTTCTGCTGGATCTGCTGACCATTACTCACATTTTTTTGCATAATTTGTAACATGGTTTGCATTTATGTGTTGGTCTTGATGTGCTTGATGTGCGATCATATTTATGATAGCCATCATACATTTAGCGCTGGCTTCCCAGACCCAGATTAAAGCTATGCCTAGGGATTTACCATTAGCTTTGCAATTTAAACCAACACTAGACTTAATCAATGTCCAGAAAATCTGACAATTATTGTTATGGTGATTTTTGAAACTGCAATATTTCCTATGTACTGCATTACTGTGGGTATTGAGATGACTAGCCTAGGGGTGGCCAAAACCTTTTTGCTTAATTTGGCATGAAAAAATCTCATATTACTCATATCTCATATCATATCAACAGCATGTTTTAAAGCAAAAAAGATTTGGCCATAGTTTATCTATTTGTGTCTATCTTAATCTCTTATTATCTTAATGTCAGTGCTAACGCTGTCATTTTGCCTTCTGGTAGCGGCTTTAGGAACATTAGAGTTTGAGCTTCGGTATGAGAGAGCAACCAGCTCACTTCACTGCACCATCATTAGAGCTAAGGTAATGAGTTTTCCTCTCCACATATTGAGCTTCGGACAGAGGTGGACAGAGTAGCCTAAACCCATGCTTAAGTAAAGAAATTATTACTGTAAAATGTAAAGATAAGTACTGAGAGATGTAAAAGTGAAGCAGAACTTACATACATCTTTTTTGCAAAGGAACTGAAGTTTGTAAGAAACCACTTCAGTCTATTTGAGATCCATTTGCTGCAGTCAGGTGTGACCAATTGCAAAGTTCTAAAGCCCAAAGGAGAAACTGTCTTTCTTAAGACTGGCTCAGGAGAAATAAAGTAGTTCTCAAAATTATATTAATGAAGGATCATGGACTTCTTATCCACTCCCCCCCCCCCTTAGGAGAAAAGAGGAGATTAGCATAAGGATTTCATTATGAAAAGTATAAAGATAAATCTGAAAAGCATGTAGTCTCCTTCTGCACTGACAGTCTTGGGCAAGATTTCTAAGACATAGAACTGAGCTATAAGAAAATGAGATTCTATACATTTCTGATATTATTATTTAGCTCAGACCTATGTGAGATGACTTAAATGAGAAAGAGTTAAGTCAGCTGTAAGAAAATGTTTGGTGAGAAAGTAGAGAATCTGAGGAGCCTAATTGCTGAAACAAAAGAAACTTACTCAAGTCTCATTTCACTATGTCTAGTATAGTAAATGAGATTAAGACATCTTATTCATAATATTTGTTTCCAAATCCCATCAAACAGAAAGGAGTTAATAATGAAAAGTAAAAAAGAGTTGATTATTTTATTATTTAGAATTATTTGGCTTATTGTTATTATAAAAAACACAAACATATGAAGGTTTCAATCACATCTTAAAAAAGTAAGCACACTATAAAAAAAAGAAAAATAAGTAACTTGTAGATGTTTTGAATGTATTTGAATAAGCAAATGAACCACAACAGAAAATAGTTGTTTTAATCATTTACTCAACAAAAATAGGAGAAATGTAATATTCATCAGTCGAGTACAAATAAGTAAACAGATAGCCACAGATACAGACATTCCAGAACCCTCCATTTCTCCCTTTCGAGCCAGTCTTTGGTGGATATTAGTGCTTTGGATCATTATCTTTTGGACAAATGACCTCACATTATCTTTAAGTACTCTCTAAGACAATGTAGAGTTAATTGATGAATCAATGATTGCAAGCTTTCATGGGCTTGAAGGTCTAATAAATGTAAGGGTGTGTTTTTTTGTTTATTTAAATTATGAAACTGACTATAAAATGTCAATTTCATGTGTAATTTGTTGCTGTTTAATCACCTTTGTCTGAAGGCACTGTATCAAAGAGGGTAAAACATTTGCTTTTATAAATATGTTGAATTTTCATCTCAGTTCTATGGGATGTAGTTATTTTTCACAAGGCTATAAGAGGAAGTATATAACATAATAAATAAATAAATACAAAGTTTAAAAATAATAATAATAACAGATGAAGTTCTGATGTTTTGCACTGGCTTTATGAATGTGATATTTATCCAACAAAAGAAGCAACTGTACAGTCTTTTTGAGATCTGTATTGCATTCTTTACAGTTCGCTCCTGAAGGTAATAAATAAATAAATAGTGCAAATCTTTCCAAAAACACTGAACAGTGAGCAAAATATAAAATTAAAATGCGACTAGATTCTGCCCACCTCTCTCCTATTCTTGGATCACCATCCACTTGCTTTTCCTGGAAGAACAAGTTCATTCATCTTTTTACCAATCGGAGCTAAGGATTTGTGTTACTGCTTTTTACAACTTCTAAACATCCTTAGCTAAAAGTTTGAAACCTACAGGTGTGTTCTGGCAGCTCAGGAAAACTCTGATAACATTAGAATATGCTTAAAAAAAAGCTTGATCCAGAAACATAATTTTGTTTTCGGAATGTTGATCCAGGAATGCAAAGAAATTTAATTCACTAACAGGATATTGTAGCTCAAGACTAGGCTTAATCTGATCATTTGACTGGCCTCTGTTGCCTCATTATGAACTCAGTGGCAATATTACATTATACATTAGTTATTACAACTAATCTCTTTGTAAAAGTTCTCAGAAAAGTGTATTGTTTAATATGAATTCCATAACTCACCTCTAGCAAAACATCTTCATAGAAGCTGTAACTCCCTCCTATTTGCCCTAGGGCCTGAAGCCCATGGATTTCAATGGCCTGGCGGACCCATATGTTAAGCTTCATCTTCTGCCTGGAGCATCAAAGGTAGCCACTTGAATTCATCTATCAAATTCATTATAGATTACTGTAAGTCTCTTCTGCATTCCTACCATATTTGCATCACTATCATTTCACTAACAATTTAGCCTCCTCTGTGTTTCTCATCAGGCTAATAAACTGAAAACCAAAACGGTGCGGAATTCTCTGAATCCAGTTTGGAATGAGACACTTACATACATTGGAATAACAGAAGAAGACATGCACAGGAAGACCCTGAGGTAGTGTCTGTGTGTGTGGATTTGTATGTGTGTGTGCATGTGTGGGGGTGCATTCATAAGTCTTCAAAAGCCTATGCTAAAAATGTCTCAAGAACTGTCTTTCTTGCTATGAATATCTGCAAGCTGACAGCCCACACAACACTCCCTGGGTGTAGGTTTGTGGCAATATTTCTGCCTTTGTGTGTGCATGTGTGCCAGAGAGATAGAGCTCTGTGTACTTCTGAGCACTTTTGTGTGAGCTGTGTGAGCATGTGTAGGCTATGTGTGTGTCTGCCGCTTAAACCTCAGGAGCAATTGCCCTTCTGAAGTTGTATACTTATGTAAGCATCTTGATAATTCACCATGCATTTGGCCTGACTACTTGCCCTGCTCTGAACAGGCTTCTCCTAGAATAGCTCCCTCATGAGCAGCTAGAACGGACAGCCACCACACTCAAGTTTATCCTACGATTATCCATGGAAAATTACCTGTGTGCCCAAATCGCAAATGAACCGTATCCCCTGGCAACTGTGGCCTAGGACCACTGTTTTCCCTCTTTCGTACAGGGAGGCTAAAGACAGGAGAGAAAGTAAAGCCATTTAGCCGTTTATCTCTGAGCATGAGCGTGTGCGCAGACCCATGCGGCCTTTGAACATTAGGCCCGAGTGCTGGCTTTAAAAAAAAGCTGACAGCACTGCAAATATTGTCCTAATCCTATTCATAAATATATATTTCTGTCAAAACCAGTTCTGTCAGGTTTCCAGAGAAGAAAATTTTTTGGTTCCTTCATTCACATAATCTCTCACACTTTAATTACCTTTTCACTTTTAAATCATAAACATACTTCTTTCCCTCTGCCCTATTTCTTTATTCTCTGTACTCTCTGTCTTGTTCTCTGAGTGTTGTTCTCTGTCTCACCCTCTCTCACTCACTCGCTCTTTCTCAGGTTATCGGTGTGTGATGAGGACAAGCTGACTCATAATGAGTTTATTGGTGAGTCGAGGGTGGCTCTGAGGCGTGTGAAACCAGACCAGTCAAAGCGCTTCTACACCTGCTTGGAGCATCCACCACCTGTAAGACACACACACACACACACACACTCAGAGTCAATGTCAATGAAGGGTCATATATATGTCCCATATATAAAATACGTATTGGGCTTGTTGTTATTTTATATATAGAAAATATATAAGTGTCATGAAGTTATGTCATGTATTATAATGAATATATATATATATATATGTATATATATATATATATATGTGTGTGTGTGTGTGTGTGTGTGTGTGTTTGTGTGTGTGTTTGTGTCTGAAAAATACCATGTATCTTCATTTTTGTTGTTTTTTTTTTTTACATAATTTGAAACATTGTCGTTTACACCATGTCAGTACTTCATGACAATCAATTCAAATGGTCTAAATTATGTAAAAAACAATCGCATTCTTACACCAGTCTGCAGCCCCAACATTAAGGCCACTGGTTAAGGCAATAGCATTATCAATAGAGCCACTTTGACAAGAACCAAATTGTGTTGGCGAGATGCCTGAGTCAGAGTGTCTCCAAAATGGCTCCAAAATTGTCAGGTGTTCCTAGTATGAGGGGTTAGTACTTATCAAAAGTAATTCAAGGACTGACAAATGGTGAAAAGGTGACAGTCAGATTTATTGATGCGTGTAGGAAGTGAAGACTAACCCATCTGATCTGGTCCCACTGAAGAGCTACTGTAGCACAAAATGTTCATGCTGGCTATTTTAAAAAGGTGTCTGAAAGAACACAGTGCACAACAGTCAGAGCTGTTTTAGCACCATGAAGGAAACCTACACAATATTACTTTACAAGTCTCGTAGGTATTATATAAACTGTTTAGAATTAATTCCTCTGCTCCAGAGGAGATAAGTCAGTAGACGGCAAGCTTGGAAGATGTTTATTTGTTGTGTTCATGAGTTGTATGTGTGCCATCAGGCTAACTTGTTTAGTTATGGCAGACAGCTTTTATAGTTTATGTTTTCCTACCATCATGTTGTGACATATATCAGATGACATGCAAAGTCTTATGTGAGGTCTTTGTTGTCTGAACACATAGATATACAGTTAGTAACCATTTCATGATAAATAAGATAACATATGCAGCAGTACATGTACAGCAGGACAGATAGTGATATATATATATATATATATAAAATGACAGTGATTATTAGTAATAATAATACAAAATCTGAATAATCTGATAATACTGGTGGATACTGGAGACATCCACTCTATGGTCCAGATTATGTGGATATTTGATCATTAAAACTATATGAGATTGTCGGACTTTCCATTTTTAAACCATAGGCATTAATATGTCTCCATTTGTAGCATTAATAGTTGCCCCCTCCTTTTGTGGCTATAAGAGCCTCCACTATTCTGGAAAGGCTATCCTCACATTATGAGGTGAGTCTCTGAAAATTCAGTCAAGAATCATGTGAGGTCAGACACTGATGTCGGACAAGAAGACCAGGCTCACATTTGACCTCCCATTAAACCCAGAAGTGTTTAGCTGGATTGAGGTCTTCACACCAAATTTGCCAAACAACATGTTTATGGGCTTTAATTTGTGCACTGGGACACAGTCAGGCTGGAGCGGGAAAGGGCTTTCCCCATGCTGATGCCAGCATAGTTGGAAGCATATAATTGTGTAAAATATTTTTGTAGCATTAACTTTACCCTTCACTGTGACTAAGGGGTCAAGGCCAAGTCCTGCTCTAGAGCTCAATTGCACTGTCCTTTATGCCACTGCAACCTGACCATGTGCATTGAGATCTTAGGCATGTGTGTAGCTGCTCAGCTGTGGGAACCCATTTCCTAAAGCCACCTTTGCTCTATGGTTCTGCTGATGTTTCTTCCAAAGGCAGCTTGAAACTCTGCAGTGCAGTAAATGATGCAACAGAGGACAAATGGTTTTTACGCTCTACAAACTTCAGCCCTCAGCAGCCCGACTCTGTGAATTTGTGATGTACTACAAGTTGTTGTTGCTCCTATAAGCTTTTATTTGACAGTAACTGTATTTACAGTTGGCAAGGGCAGATCTAGCAAGGCAGAAATTTCATAAACTGACTTGTGGCAAAAGTAGCATCCTATTACAGTGCATGTTTAAAGTCAATGACCCCTTCAAAACTTCAATAATATTCTACTGCCAGTGTTTGTCTATGGATATTGCAATGCTATGAGCCTGATTTTATACACTTCTTGAGATTGGTTGTGTGCACATACGTTTGTCCATATAGTGTAGTTACAAAGTAGGCATTCATTAATAAATAATTAACCCTTTTATGGAATTTATGAACTTAGCAGCTGGAATTTACAGATTATTCCGAGAATAAGATTTTACAAAGAATAACTCTAAAAGAAAAGGAAAGATGAACACCTATATGTAAATATAACCCCATTGTTAAACAATTTTAGATAAATGTTCCTCACATTGGTTTTTCCTCAAAACTTTGAATATCTTAACATCTACAGTACATGATATCACTGAAAATATGGAGAATTCTCTGATAATTCTGCAAAGTAAAAGGCCAAAAATCAATATTGGGTGCCCATAGACAATGCTGAACTGCATTTTGCATCTATTACAATGTCATAGCAGAAGAGTCCAGGTGGTGAACTGATCTGCCTGCAGTCCAGACCTTTTGCCAACTGAAAACACTTGTCATGAAACAATCATTATGAAACAAAAAATATGACAAAGGAGACCCAGAACTGATCAGCTAGAATCTATCATTGTAAGTATAGCCACAGCTAGCGACTCTTTGTTTTGTATCACGCTGTTTGTTTCATTTATCAAATGTCTTGTTAGGTGTCTCCGCCCTTCAGCTGTTGTCAATGTAGGTCATGTATGTATACCCCGCGTTTGGTCTGTTCAGGGTCCGTTCTTTGTCATTCCCACGTGAATACTTGTCATTTCATGTTAATATCCATCTACCCTGTGTATCTTTTTATGAGTCTCTGTTGTCCAGCTTCCTATTTTGTTTAAATAAATGTCTGCATTATCCCTTGCATCTACTTCCTGAACTCCTAACAATGAACCGACCTAATAATGGAAGTAGCAAGGGATATGGAGATTTACGAATGTGGGTTGCAAAATTTAATGATGAATTGGCTTCGTGAAGGAGGGCTTTGGGGGGGGGGCGAGAAGGCCGGCGAGCGGCCGGATGAGACAGGTAGAACGCTGTATCGGTTCCCTTTCCTGGTGAGCTGAGTTGGTTGGTGTGCAAATCGGTTTAAAGGCCACGGGAGACAGTCCTTGGTGGACCGATTTGTTCAGCAGGCGAGTTGGTTCATTCTAATGAAGGGCTCTTGGAGGAGAACCTCCGGACTGGCGATTTTCTGATTGCAGCACCTCATGCAGCCCTGGAGGACAGCTTGTCGGCTGAGGGATCGCATGCTGCCCAGACGGCACAACACAGCCTCGCATGAGCCCTAGGAGTACATGTACTTCTGAGGCTAAAAAGGCACAACCAGTAGCCCAGAACATTCTGTCATTTGTCCCTGTGTTAGTTCCATTAGTGTTACCTGTTCCTGTGTCACTGTTTATTTTTATTTCTGTGTTGATCATTGTCCCAGTTTTCTTCCCTGTTCATGTTCTCACTCAGTCTTTGTTCAAATCTGATTATGGTATTTAAGAAGTGTTTTGTACCTCCTCTTTAGATCAACCCTGTTGGTGCATGGTTGCGTGCCTCTGGGGATGCATGCTTATGATGGTGCGTCTGTAAGGATAGCTGCAGTTAGGGGCTCTTTTTTTTGTAATGTTTTTGGAATTGGAGTTATAATTCTAGTATTATACACATTCATTTTATATCACTGCTGTCAGAACAAAACCTTGCATCTCCATTTTTCCTATTCACACCATGTCAAAATTTCAGGAAGAACAAACCAATATCCTGTTTTTAAATCGACTAATAAAAACATAACTTAGTTACTCAAACATAGATTCCAAGATGGCTCTAGGGTGTTTGTGTCAGTTCCTACATATTTTTGTTTTGGTTGTGCTAGTGGATTTTTAATTTTAATGCTCATACGTATTTGCTGTCCTCATAAACTCATGGTAGATGTGGTTTAATCATTTATTGCACTTTGTCCAGGATTGTATCCGGCATTGTAAAGGTCCTACTCATGAACATGGACACACTTTGAATATTGTCACATTGTTTTATGAAAGAAATGAGAGGAAAGAAATTTGTTTCAGACCACAGGTCTTTCATCTTTAGTCCATTACTGTCCACAAATATATTATATTTATACATAAAAACTCCTCCTTAGTTTGGAGTTTTTTCTTCTTTCCATACTTCCTGTACAACTGTGCTGGATTTGGTGGCCCCTCTGAGTCAAGCAGGCAAGATTTAAATACCAGCTTTGGCTAAATGATATGAAATGAATGATCAGGTGCAAGAAGGCTGAGTACAGATGGAAGAGGGATAAGCTGCTGTGTCATTTGAGATACTTAAATCCTGTCTGCTGAGAGTACAAGAATCAATGAGATCTGTAAGAGCAGAATGCTTCTCACATGTGATTTAAAAAAATCATCATAGAGCAAAATGTCTGTTTAATAAAATTGATTCTGTTCCAAATCCTCCCTGAAGCATCTCCAAAAAACTGTGAGGACTTACTGAACTTCTTTATAGGCCAAGTTGAAAACATTAGAGTTAATATTATAACTTTTGCTAGGTATTACAATCTATAAGAAATTTGAACTTGTCTCTTTCTCCCAATTTTCCAACCTTGTTTCTGAGGTAATGTGTTCCACTTCTGCATGTTTTAAAAGTTCTGTGGTTCATCCTTTTTTAAAGAAGCAAAATCTGGATGTAGGAGTACTGAGAACCTTCAGGCATATTGAAAAACCAAAAGTTTCAAATGTTTTGAAAAAAGTTTTTTGCCCAACATACAAACAAAATCTTTGAGAATTTTCAATCAGGTTTTTGAGCTTTTTTATTGTCCTAAGTCTGCTCTGTTAAAGGTGACTATTGCCCTAATTTTTCTCTGCTACAATGATGTGTAGTTCCACAATGGTTCATTTTGTGGCCTGTCTTGTTTTCTATTAATATATTCCCCTTAGAACATTGCATATGTGAGCATAACATTTCTTTTTATTAACCTTCTTTAAGATTAAAATTCTTACTAAATTGGATTACCAGCACCTCCTTAGAACTAAATGAATACAAAATAGAGGTTGTAGTTTTTGGTCCTTTGAATTCCTGGAAAATCTGGGGTCTCTAAAACTTTTAGTTAAAGCTCAAGTATGAAATCACTGGTTTATTATTGAGCTAAAATTTAATAAACAAATTAATGTTGTTGCCAGGAGCAGTTTTATCCAATTGACATCAATCTCCACACTTAACTCTATGCCACCTGATATGGAAAAGTCATGCATTTGTTACATTCCAATTAAACGATTGTAATCTACACTGGATTCCATTTCATTAGCAAATCCAGTTTATGGTTGCTTTATGTGTTTTTAAAATCTTTATCTTGCACCTATATACAGTGGGTACGGAAAGTATTCAGACCCCCTTCAATTTTTCACTCTTTGTCATATTTCAGCCATTTGCTAAAATCATTTAAATTATTTTTTTCCCTCATTAATGTATACACAGCACCCCATATTGACAGACAAAAAAATTATTTTTTAATTTGTTGCAGATTTATTAAAAAAGAAAAACTGAAATATCACATGGTCCTAAGTATTCAGACCCTTTGCTGTGACACTC
>JBBPDA010000030.1:9704450-9714868 GCA_037974385.1 Arnoldichthys spilopterus
CCCCGACAACATAGCCCCCAGGTTCACTGAGGCACGCAAACCCCTCCACCACGATAAGGTAGCAATTCAAGGAGAGGGGAATTCAAACTAAAAAAAAACTGTAAAAAAAAATAAATATAAGAAAAAAATAAGAAAGAAGTTTTTTTTACAGAAACTGCTACAGCCTGAAAAATAAATTATGCTCTTTATCTCAGAGCTGCTACAGTATTTAAAAATATATCAACATATTAAATAGATTAAATAGAACTTCATTACCAAAGCTGAAATTGAAATAAGCTACCTGTCACAAAACTAAACCATATTTTCCATATCGGTCATGTTAATCATTTGTTTTTAGCCAAATTTTGCATTGCTTTAAATGTTGTTGCAGCAAGGAATTGTGGGACAGCATTTCTCCGCCTTCCTTTCGTAAAATGTGGTCCAGTGTACCTTCTACTAAAGAAGATAAGAATAAAAGCACTGCAGCACCTTTCCTTGGCAGAGAATTCGACCAGCACTTATCATGGTTTGAACTTAAATACTTCCAAGTCATTTCACACAGTTAGGAACATTCCTAAGCTATTTCACCACAGTCCAGGTCATAGTGTAAGCACATCATGCCACATTACGCTATTTCACATCATATGTCTATGGTAAAAATTCTAAATTTAATGTCCCTTCAATTTTGAGCTTCTCCCCACATTACATACTCCATAAAATCCAGTAAGATGTTTGACTTGTTTTACAGAACGATTATTTTATGGAACTCCTTGTTTCAATGAATCAAACGTACATCTAAACTGATTCACTCTCTGTAAAAAAGACTGTTGTTTCACAACTGCATATTTCGCCATTTGTTCAGACATTATGCACAATAGAACATCGTGTGAACCTGCTAACTCTAACAACCTGCGACTGAATCATGGTGTCCGCTAGCTGTATATGGTGCCTTGCATATTATCATTCAGTAAAGGGATACTGTTGTCAGTATAATTCTGAGGTTAAATTCAAGGATAAATGAGTAATATTTTGTGCTGATAAATATCTCAGCTAAGGTAGACATTCTTTGGGGTGTGTATAACCCATTCGCTTACCAAAGCAACAAAAGCTATAGTTTGTGTCATTTTTACACTTTAAAGGTATATATGCATTCAAAAACAAAATTTTATTTTAGCCTACAACCTTAAATCTAATATCCTAGAGGCTAACTCAGAAGTCTGTCAATCTCATACTAGGCTTTTAGTTTTTTCAGAAGACAACTGTAAAAGATTAAAACGTTTAAAACATATAAAAAAAACCTACAGATATGCTTGTGTATACTGCAAAGGTTAACAAAAACAGCTGACAAAAGACTTTGGATAGTTACATTTTATATTACATGTAACTGGAATATGTTGTCATTTACTTTGTACCTAGATTTTGAGTAGGCAATTTGACACGCTAACTACCTCATCTTTAGGAGCTAGCATTTGTTATGTATGAATGCCTGATATTTGCCTAATGAAGGCTGGCTAGGTTAGCATATGCTAGAAATCTAGCATTACTAAGCAAGCAAACGGTCATTGTCATGGAAAACTACATTAGCTAATTATTACCTTGCCTGGACTGCTGAATTCCTACCAAGTCCAAGGAGTCGATTCCAGCAGGATGTTCCACCAGGATGCTGCACCAGGATGTCCACTTGGTGGTCAACATGGATGAAGATTCACTTCTGTCCTTATTGTCTTAAAGTTGTACAGGCACAAATAGAAAACAGAGCCTTGTGCTGTGATGTCCAGATTAAACATTATAGTTTATGATGTGTAATAACAACAAATTTACACTTTGTGTTCATTCTAATGAAAGTCACATACCTGAAAAACAACATTTTTTTAAAAATGTGAGTAAAAAAGATTTTATATTAAACCATAAAAATGAATAACAGAAATAAGAGTAGAACACTATGCCAGAACCAGACCCTAAAACTCAGCATGCATGCAATACACAACTCTTAAAAAGGTTTCTTTGGTAAAGGCAGTAGTTCTATATAGAACATATAAACTAAAAGATCGCTTTCCTAAAGTGCAAAGGTTCTTTAAGTGTTCTTTAAATGGTTCTTTGTACTGTTCTTTTATGAATCAGTATACTTATGAAAGAAAAGTGCTGTGCAGACAAGAGAACCTATGAATATTTCAGAACTGAGGCATTCTGCAAAGGAAATATTATTATTACTATTATTATTATCATTAATAATAATAATAATAACGGCAATAATAATAATAACAGCAATAATAATAATAAGAAGAAGAAACTTGGTAATATTAATTATAAATATATATATTAAATAACACAAATAATACCCTTTCAGACATGTAATGCATTCAACCACATGCTTTACAAATAAGATAAAATCAAGACAAAATAATGAAAACAAAACTGCTGTATAAAGAAACCACAGTTTAAAAAAAGAGAGAGGCATTTGGGAGCTGTCGGGGTCAGCCAAAAGGGTGCTCAAGCATGCTACGTTTCATGCTTGATTTTTTCCCCCAATATGTTAAAGTGTGCAAATTAAAAATAATTATGCAGTAAAATGTAAAATAAAAATTTACAGAAATATGTCATTATTAAGTTTGCTCCATGCAGAAGTGGTGTTAATAAAAAAGTATAATATAACCAGTGGTGCCCACATTTTTTCATAAAACTTTATATGTAAGATTAAAGGTCCTGCAGTGCCTGTTTAAAAGTGTTGGCAGATTCTAATAAGTACGACTCTACTCATTTCAAGAGTGTTCCATTATAAAGTCTCTCTGGTCAGATATTGGAGCTCTGAGTTTGAGTCTTATGACTAATTGGCACATGGCTTCCTAAAGAGTCCACCTTTTCCTTTACTGTATAATATTCCTGCTTTTGATTAGTAGACACAGTACCTGTAAAATGTTAGGGAGTGCCATGTTTTTAAATAAGCATGTTGTCTTTGTCAGTTAGCAATAATAAACAGAAGGAAATATTAAATAGAAAGTGAAGTAAACTGTTCACAGAAGATGTCAAAAGTGCTATTTTAGGAACACACCTCAAATATTTTTTAGGCTTTTTTGTAATGTCTTCACTTATCAGTTTTAAAATTGTTCAGTTGTTTAAACTAAACCAAATTAAGATAATCAATAAATAAAACAAATAATAATATACCCAAAGTTGTAGTAAACAGCTGTTAAGAGCTAAAACGCTTTGTTTACATTAACAAAACAATTGATAAATTACAGTACATCAGGTACAAGTCAAACATTCAGGCAGAATTTAATTTCCTATTAAAACGTAGCCTGTCTGAAGATGATGTTATAGGTCTTAATGTGATACAGAAAAAAACTATTTACAATATAAATTTAAAAAAATTGCTTGAAATGGGTTTGTGGGCTGTTGTGTGAACAAAATTTAATTACATATAATTTAATTATCTAATTTGCTCAGTGGGAAACCATGCTGGGTCAGGGTTTTTTTCAGAATTAATTACTCTTGGGCACCTGCTTTGTCAGTATTGATGCTGTTGATTAATAGAGCTGGCTTTCTTTCTCAGCTTCACCGTGTCTCACCATTATGATGTTGATCAGGCACTACTAAAGGATGTTTATGCATAATAACCCATAATAAAATTTGGCTTGCAGACCATTCTATACCTACTGACATGGTAGCAGAAGTTCCCATGTTGCTGCAGTGTTGCTGGGATTTTTATTCACTATTTATTCTTTTTTAGAAAGACATACCTTACTGATACACCTTGCACGTGTACAGTTAGGAATTATCACTCAGCTTTTTTGTGCACAATATGGGTTAGTCATACTCTAGCCCTTTGTTTGCAGTCAGTTCCTGGACACAGGGCCACTGTTGACTGGATACTGTTGAATGGTGTACTATACTCAACACAGCAGTGGCACTGGGGTGTTAAAAACCCTTCAAGCACTTGATACACTTCTACTAGTGCCATACACACTACCATTGCACAACCATTTTAGGGTCCCTGCTGTCATGCCAGCCCCCATATAATTTCTGGTCAGTGGTGGTTATTTGTGATATTTATTCATTGGGGGGCAAAGAAGAGGGTAGCTGATGCTTGCTGGGAGAAAGCACAGATGGCCATAAATGAATAAAAATAGAATTTAGTTCTCGTAAACTAAAGTCTGCAATCACTTGTCATATTTATTATTTTAAATTCAAGAACAACTTGTGGTAGATTAAAGATTTAGATCGATTAGAGCTACCCCTCCAACACCCACAGATATAATTTGTACAATATATAAGTTAGCACTTAGACCAGTAACTGAAAAATTCCATAGTCCATAGTTTAAAAGTGTCATGTTTTACACCCACATGTCTTTTCATCTCTTCTTGCAGTGGGAGAATGAGCAATTGCACAGTTTGGAGGAGAGGGGTCGCCTGCTGCTCTCTCTGCAGTTCTTGCCCCCGCCCGAAGAGGGAGGCGGAGATGGCCAGCGGGGAGGTCTGTGGGTCGGAGTGCAGCGCTGTGCCCACCTGGCTGCCATGGACGTCAATGGCTTCTCTGACCCCTATGTCAAAACGTGAGCGGGCTGGATTTTCTCTCTGAAGCAGTGTGGTGTAAGCAGAGCTTTAGAGTGGGTGGATGATTTAATCCTTATTTCGTTTATTTTATTTTATTTTTTATGGGGAATGAAAGTCGTCAAATATCAGGACAGCAAGAAAAAGTGCTTGAACCATGCAGGATTAAAAGTTGTCAAAAGAGTATAAATAAATGGGGGGGGGGCTGGAAGATAGGAAAGATAAAGGATCTTTTGAGGAATAGACAACAGGCAGTAAAATATAATAAAAAATTGCAATGGTCCATGTTTATGCTGAAGTGGAATGTAATCGGCTCAGCTCGTCCCCCCACCGTTTTTTTCCTTTACATATTTCTAACCTCTTTACTTCTCACCCACATCTTGTGTTAAAATAAATATTCCTTCCTCAGGCGAAATGGCAAGAGAATCGACAGGGCCCCCACCCACACACATGTCCATGTCATTCTCTCTCTCTCTCTCTCTCCCTCTCAGAAACACATACACGCACACACACAGCGAGAATTTTGGCTTTGAACATGAGAGGGTGTGTGTGTGTATGTGTGTTTGAGGGAAGGGAGTGAGAGTTAACAGCAGTACGTAAAGCAAATCAAACTTTTATGGAAGCCAGTGGGATGCGGAAAAGCAGAAAAGCAAATAGCGATGTGTTTCAATCAATATGTGTGTGTGTGAGTGTGTGTGAGTAAATGTGAGGTGGCACAATGCCTCTGTTCCAGTTGTTTGTGTGCCTGCGTGCGTGTGTGTGTGTGTGTGTGTGTGTGCACCTCCCACCTTTCTACATTCTTTTTTTCCCTTTCCCACCCCCGCTTCTTTATGCCCCATCCAGATATCTGAAACCAGACGTCCAGAAGAAATCGAAACATAAAACAGCTGTGATTAAAAAGACCCTTAACCCAGAATTCAATGAGGTACGTATCAATTGATGACACATTAGCGACCCATTGTGAGATATAGCCATCACAAACTGTGTGTGTGCGCATGCATACGCATGGTAGTGTGTGTATGTGTATGTGTGTGTTATGCATCTCATAACCTCTATAAAAATGAAAGCCACAGTAAGTGTTAATGAGATGTCTGGTCCAATCTCTCCATCCAATGTTCCATCTCACTCTTTCCATATCTCCTCCTGTCGGTGGAGTGTGCATGTGTGGGCACTGAGTATCATCAGTCAGGATGAGTGCTTCGTTTTCATTCCCACAGTAGTCCCCCAGCAGCACAGGTTACTGGTGCAATTACTCCACTGGGCAATGTGGAATCAGTTATATAAGGCCTTAGTTGCTATCTGTGCAAGAGCACATAGGCCTGACTGAGCGCACTCAGTGATAACCATCACACCGCATTGCATTTGAATCGGCCGCATGGGAAATGATGATTCCACAGTGCATCACCACAGAATTCTAAGTGTCATTTGTCTGAGGGTTCACCTTTCTCAATTTCATTCCTTCAACAGGAATTCTTTTATGAGATCTCTCTCCCTGAACTGGTCAGCAAAACACTGGAGGTTACAGTATGGGATTACGATCTGGGTCGCTCCAATGATTTCATAGGTGAGACCACAAAGACATACATCACTGTCCAAAAAAAGAGATATGTGTCTTTTAAGTCCTACAAACCTGGCATTAACAGACATCCTGGGTGATCCAAACATGAGTGTACAGCTCTAAGTACAGGAGTGAACACACCCAAGACACATTGAGGACACATCGAGATCCAATCACTCAGACCACTTTCGAAGGTGGTCTGGGCTGCATATGGCCATGTTCATTGAGCAGTGTGTACACAAATATGTCCTGGGTTGCCCCAAAGGACTAGACCAATGAAACCCAAGGAAAGTGGATACAAGATACAAGTTTTATACAACTGCCCCAAATTCAAATTTGTGTATATATACAAAACACAATTAAGTTGGTCAGTAAAACTATTGAAAATCTTTCTTTATATTTTTGTTAGTAAATAAAGATTCACAGACTTTTGTTTGTATAGCATTTTGGAAAATATCCAAACTTTTCTGGAAATGGGGGTTGTATTCAGCCACAGCCAGAGTTTGTATTGTTTTGATTTCTTCTTCTTTAAATTTCTGGCAGCCAGGCACAGGAGGTGCATACTAACTGTATACTACCACACTAAAAAGTGTGTAAAAAAAAAACCCACAACCATTAAAAATGCAATCAGTAATGTATTGTGTGAAGTAGAGATGTATATATAAATGCAAATTATGTGTGTGCTTGTTTGCTATAGTGTGGTGAAGGGAAGTCCAAACACAAGCGGTCACTTGAGATACATGTGAACACGCATTCTAATGCCAGGTGTGAGCTGTACACTTGTGATCAGATCAGATCACCCAAGACCAACTAATATTTTCTTTTCTTCTGTAAAGTTACTGTAGAGTTTTTGTGTTTGGACAGTGGATATTCCCAAGACTGACCAGCTTACCAAAATTCACAGTAACAACTTATTAATGGAGGCACAAAAGAACCCAATATAATATTTAATAAACTACAGGCCTCGATCACGTCAGATGAGGCCCACATTCCACCTTTAAAAAGATACTAGGCAATAATTATATCAGTGAAAGAACTGCAAGGTGATGGCTGGAAGACAGAGGTTTTGTCACATCTAGTGTAAAGCTAACATAACATTCCACAAAAGAACAGTATTCTCTCAATCAAACATGGTGGTAGAGTGATGGTACAGGGATGATTTGCTGCTTCAGAGCTGGGCAGAACCTTGAATTCTGCTTGTTTCTAAATAATCCAGTAGTTTAACCACAATTGATTTATGCAGCAAGACATAAACAACCCAAAGCAAAAAAGAAATTCAACTAAATAGCTCAAACAAAAGTAAGGTTATGGGGTGCCCTAATCAAAATGCTAACATGAACCTCATTGAGATGCTGTGACAAAACTTTAACTGGACTGTTTATGCTTGAAAGCCCTCTGATGTGGCTGAATCAAAACAATTCTTCAAAGAATGGATTAAAATGCAAGATCAAGCATATGATCATGCAGCTGAGGGCTTTATGCTTTCATTATTGGTTTAATACATTAAACTTGTTTCACTTTTTCACAACTAAAAAACCCAACTTAAGACTTCAAACATGTGTTAGGTGATTGATTACTTTTGCCAGAAGAAGAAATGTAAGTTTTAACTGAACCATTGCTTTAAAAGAGATTACAGCCATTATTTGTCATATGACCACTCAGGCACACCAACACAAAACATGTCTGTTCAATCTAATAAAAAAAAACTTTATATTGCAGGTGGGGTATGCCTAAGTTGTCACTCTCAAGGAGATGCCCTGCGTCATTGGATGGACTGCCTGAGGAACAAAGGGCAGAAGGTAGAGCGATGGCATGTTCTGACCAATGAACTCCCTCAGAGCACCTGCCCGGAGTGAGAATGGCACAACAGTGACTTGCTGATTCTTAAACTTATATGACAAACGGTGGACACTGAAAAGAATGATAGGCCTGTGGTAGGGCTTCTTAATGCTGTATGGAGCAGAGATGCTGCAGATTACAGATTACAGTGGGAGTGCATTTGAGCAATTCAGACTTTGTGCACAATATGCTTTACACTCTTCTAAACAAAGGTGCCAAAGGGAACCAAAAAGGGTTCTTTGGCGCAAAGAATGGCTTTGAACCACTTTTGTTCTCTAAAGATTCTGATAGATTTAATAGGTTCTAATTTCTAAGCAATATATTTTGTCATAACGTATCACTTTGGACTTCTTTACAGCACTGTGTTTTTGCCCTAGCCAACAGGTAATTGAACCACTACAGCTCATTGTCATTTGATCTTTAAATTCTTAAAAGTATTGTCCTGAGACATACTGAAAGATGTACAATGATGTCATTATACACTTGAAAATATGCAAAGCCACTATAATATCAAATACTTTTAGTCTGAATTTAACCAGCCATGCTAGCTATGGGTAGGCTGGGAATTATAATTATAATAGAATTATAATAGTTTTGAATGCTACGGTAGTTTAAAACTTGCTAATTGTTTCCATTAAAAGTGTGTTAAACAGTGTGGTGTAAGAGAAACAAATTTGAGTTGTAAATGTTAGATTTCTCTGCAATGAAATCTCAAATAGATGTAGTTTTAATTTTTTTACTTTTCACAAACAGCTTGGCCTACAATTCCCACTTTGGTGTGTCCCTAATAACTGAATAACATTATCAGCTTGTTGCAGGATAGAAGTCTGGGATTACTACTTTATTACAGCTATATATCTACCAAGTGTCACCAGTTAGAAAGGAGGAACATCACTGATTACTTTGTGTGCTGTTGGTGACATGTGATGCTAACAGCTTCTTAAAAGGGGAAAAATATAGCTGTTGATGCCCTTGATAAGGTTGTCATCAGGAACCTGTTTTACACTATTCACACAACATTTCTTTTATTCCTAAATAATAAAAAATTAAATAAAAAACAAACGCACTTAGCAATTTTTTCACCAAGGTTTCATTCATAGTCTGTGTAGGCAGAAGATTCAAAAACACTGATGCACTCACTGCAGTGCACATTAGGTGAAGTGAAAGGGATGATAAAACAGGACAATGCATGACAATACCATCTAAAAAAGTCAGATCCTGTCTTTCAGTTTATGTATATGATTTAGGAATTCACAGTGCTTATGTATTTTAGGCATATCTTTACTTTTGCAACAAAACCTCTGCATCATTTCTCAAATAATCTCCAAAAGTTGAATAGTGGGCTTCCATTGGTACCTTCTTCATTATAAAACTTTAAAACATTTTAGCTTTACAGAATCTCTGTCCACCAAAAAAAATCTATTTTGCATAAACACATCTTTACTTTAAAAGTGTATGCCCTGGAGTATTCCTATCTTGGTTTTTTAAGTGGTTTCCTGCTCACACATCCTCTTTAACTCAGGAAGGGCTTGTTAATTAGCTGATTTAGTTCACAGATTGGAAAACTCCAAAAGATGCAGCGCTGAGGTCAGGGGCACCTCTAGAAACTTTGGGCCCTATGAAAGAATAAAATATTAGGCCTACATCTTTCATGTGGCATTTTTATGGATGCCAAAATTGAAAGATCAGCATATGTGCAAAAATTCTGCATTAACTGAATGCATCCTGCTTGTTTTCTTAGTAGGAGAAGTTGACTCTCTCTCTCTCTCTCTCTCTCGCTCTCTCTCTCATTGCTGCACGTTTTATACACATTTTGTAACATCAGAGTGAATTTTAATCCTCATAGATCCCCATGTAGCATTATCCTCCTGACTGATCGCTGTAGAAAATGTATTTTGCTGTTCAACGCTTCAGTAACCTCTGCTTCTGACAAGAGCTAAGAAGAGGCATGCAGTACATCAAACAGACTGTGAGGAAACATGCAATGTGCCTGCTGCAAATTCACCTATACCTTGTACCATACAGCACTGACATGAAAAATAAAACAGTTTGGCCAGTTCAAGCTGGTTTCGGATACAGAATGTAACAGCTGGAGATCTGGATTATTAGTCAATAAAGCATCTCAGATGTGCTAGGATCTAGAATTTATTTTGCTTCCACAAATGCAGCTTACTAAAAAGGAAGTCTATCCTTCATACAGTAAGAAATGCAGATAAACAAAGCAAATATATGAAATGTGAAGCAACTTCCAAATATATATACAGTGGGTATGGAAAGTATTCAGATCCCCTTCAATTTTTCACTATTTGTCATATTGCAGCCATTTGCTAAAATCATTTAAATTATTTTTTCCCCTCATTAATGTTCACACAGCACCCCATATTGACAGACAAAAAATGAATTTTTTAAATTGTTAGAGATTTATTAAAAAAGAAAAACTGAAATATCACATGATCCTAAGTATTCAGACCCTTTGCTCAGTATTTAGTAGAAG
>JBBPDA010000030.1:9715932-9745280 GCA_037974385.1 Arnoldichthys spilopterus
TCTGCAACAATTTCAAAAATTCTTTTTTTTGTCTGTCAATATGGGGTGCAGTGTGTACATTAATGAGGGGAAAAAATAATTTAAATGATTTTAGCAAATGGCTGCAATATGACAAATAGTGAAAAATTTAAAAGGGTCTGAATACTTTCCGTACCCACTGTATATATTAAAATGGCCTACAGCTTCTCATTACGGGATTTGAATTATTCCATCAAGTCGATCCTTGCAACAGCAGCTCCAAAAGAACACATTTGCTGGTAAAACAGGGATGGCTTATTTCAGACATGGAGCTGAATCGCGTCCTAGATCAGTGCTGCTCTGAGATTCTTTATAAATACTGGTCCTCCTGAATGATCAAGACTGACCATTTGTTTTTGTAGCATGAAGCAATGTTTACAGAATTTTTAGTCTGACCTGACAATGTTTTCCAGGGCTTTGAATCTTGCAGTTTTGAATCTCCATTTGCTAATGTTATTTTTATGGGTTTTACAGACATGCTATGAATATTCATGCTAAGTGATTTCTAATGTTTCAGACTGATATGTTTACATGTGCAGCATCCTGGGAATTTGTCTGCATGTCCGACGGTGCGAGTGTGAGTTTATATTGCTGTGCTCTATTGGTATTTACTGAATGTCGTACTATTGAGAATTTGTGATTACTACATTTATATGAAGTGTTTATGTACAATTTGGAAATACAACAGGAATGCATTGTCATTTTTCTGCATCTCTGATTCTCTTCTTCTCTTCTTATAGCTGAGGAATATTACAGCGCAGAAAAACTGAGCACAATTGTGCTGTTTTGTTAAAAGAAATCCAAAGGTCAAATTATCCTCCTCCCATTTAAGTGACTCACTAATCTACAACAGCAAAACTTTCTGGGTCCAAACTAAGTAAAGAAAAAAGAAAAACACTTTTATGAGTTCAACCTTTAACCATCTACCTACATGTTACAGAAGAACACCATGATCCAGCCTATCAACTGAAACTGTGCAGTGCTGTGGGAAGTGATATTAATAAGGTTTATATATGGTTTACTGTAATACAGTCTGTACAGGGAGTTCCTCAGTTCTCTAAAAGAACTTGGCAACACTGCCCTCTAGTGTACTTACACGTTCACATTTCAATTTAATTCGAGTCTATTCAAATTCAACAGTGGTCACAAAGCAGCTTTACAAAGGACTGGGTACAAACCCCAAGTAAGCAAGCCAAGTCCTACAGTTCGAAGAGAAAATCTTGAGAGTAACCAAGACACAAAAAGGGGACCCACCCTCCTCTTGCTGACCCCAGACAACAATAACTACAGTAACAATTACACAAGTAGAGCAATAAACAATAAAACGTACTCAAAATCTATATATCTAATATAGCTCTAAAGATAAGATTTGGGGAAGTGTCAGTTATGGTCCCAACATGATCTACCTAACTTCATACAATCTGACCATAAGATAAGTGACCATGACCTTGAGTAAGCTGGCAGAGTTTACACAACAAATAAATTAAACAGATTTAGTGATGCTTTGCCATTCCAACTCTTAAACCATTTTAGTCTTGCTGGGCAGTTGTTAAATTGTCAATTGTTGTTTTAGTGGCACAAGAAGTTTTTGTCTTACTGCATAAACCAATTATGTTTCAGCCACAGCTAGTGGAAAGATGAACAGTTTGCTTAAAAATTCTCTGATAAAGAACAAGATTTATGGGTCAGTTGTTTGGTTTAATGATTTCCTAGAACATAAGAAACTTTTTGTAACCATTTCCAGATTAAAATATGTTCCATTTTGTCTCTTTTCTGGACTTGCATTCAAGCTTTGCTTTGTTCAGTCATCTGAATCTCATTATCAGTTAAATTTGGTACAGTTTTGGATTCAACTTTCACATGGATGATTTGCAGGTTTGATATGTTTGTGGAAATATTAAAGAAATGCATTTTGCAATTGCAATTTACAATTTGAATCTAACAAGTCTAACACTGCATTTTATTTAAAGATCTGAAAGCACTGATTGTGGCAAAATATGGCACATCTGTGAAATGCCATAAAAATACGTAAAAAAAAATCAGGATGGAACAAATATTTTTTCAACAGTTCCCTGCAAAGCCACAGTCTTCGATGGGTCTAGACTAGGGCTTGGCAAAATATTCATGATACACAATAGGTTGAGAATTTCTTTTACAGTTAAAGCCTTTGCTGCATGAATTTTGGTTTCATGACAGCATTTTCAGGCAATACAAACAGTAACTGTAACAGTAACAGTAACCTCACTGTAGAAGATTCAAAATTCTTTATTACACTAGAGCTGCTTTATTCACTGTTTTTTTTCGAAAAGTCACCAAAAATGACTGAAAGTAAAGTGTTGAATGCCACTAACCTGAAACTGCTGTATTGCTTTGATAGTCGCACAAAATGTCAAGACTTGTTATATAGTGGTGCATGAAAAACAGCAAATATGTATTTCTTCATTCCATCTCTTAAGCTATGTACTGCACAGCATTGGCTATGTAAGCCTTGTTTTAAGTGACTTAGTTATCAATCGCCTGTCAAATGTGAAAAAGTGTAAATATAAAAGCTTTAAGTTTAAATGCAGTGACATATTGACTAATTTTTAATCGTAATGAACTTGAATTATTGCATTATGAGTTAGGATGGAAAAGAATGTTCATGGTTTCACATTCTAGATTACACTGGTGGGATGGTTCTCTTCAGTAGAAAGTAGCCTGCATCACACACTGAAGATTTAAACAGAACTGATGCTCTATTTCTAATGATGGTCAGTGTTCTTTAAGTACTGGCAACATTACAATATGCTCAGAAATCCATACTGGCACATGTCTGATCACAATAATGATAAATATTTTAATATTGACCAGCTGTATTCTGAATTTCTTTAAAATAATATTTTGGCTAACTGTAAAATAGTAGTATGCAATGTCAGACACAGTGAAAGACACAGATGGTAACTCTCCAGTCTCTGTAACTGTCAGTTCGTAGTGCAGTATTAAGATCAATAAAAGAAATGGAAAAAAAAAAAAACCATACTGTTTGTATACAGAAATAGGCTGTAGAAAGTAGGTTTATAACACAGACGATTATTTCTCATGTGTGCTTAGCTAATTGTGAATTATGGAAAGCACAAATCCTGGCTTCTATCCCCACCACTGTGGAGAAATGTGAGCCAGTCAGTTTCTCTCTCTTTATTTACATCCGAGCAACTGCGTAAAGCAGAAACTTTGAAGAGTCAGCAGCTTCTTTAACAAATCAGCCCTGAAATGTCCAAAGTTTTTAGTTAGCCTAGTCCAGAGTGGTCAGTTCATACAATCATAAGGTCATTCGTCTGTTTCTGTGCATCCTCAGTAAGGCTGGTGAAAGTGAATCAATACCATCTGCTGACAAGGAGGACAGCGGTGCCATTTAGAAAGTGAGAGAGGGATTAGATTTACAGTCTTAGGAGCACGTTGGCTGCTGTAACCTTTAGCCACGATGAAACCCACCTCATATCTTTGCGCAAACATATGTGATTTTACAGTTTGTATGATTTATGCTGACAAGCCTTCTGCCAAAATGTGTGTAGGGAATGTGGAAGGTATTTGCTGATATCCTTTTTGGTACAGAATAAATCAGCTGATCTTACTTCTTATTAATCCCTACAGCCTTTAGCCCATAACATCCAGTTCTCTTAATATGAGTCCATAGGTGTAAAGTGTTCACCAGGATACTGAATGAAATACAAAATGGCCCTGATTAGCCCTTTAACTTTGGAGTATGACTGGAATACACCAATCTGCCAGCAAATTGAAACTACTGACCGGTCAAGTGAATAACATTATCTCATAACAAAGGCACCATGCAAAAAAGGAGAACTGACTGTGTGATGTTCTGTCTAAAGTTCTGCTGGGAAACGTCAGGTCCTTGCTTTCATGTTACTTTGATAGGTACCACCTTCTTTATCACTGTAGTATACAAAATGCATATCTTCATATTTATTCACTAATGGCAGTGTCCTGTTTCAGCAAGATATATGCCCTGCCACAATACAATTTTTCTTTAAGGAATGGTTTAAGGAACATAAAGTGTTCAAGGTGATGACTTTACATCCAAATTCCACATATCTCAATCGGACCAAACATTTCCATCATGGAATGTGATGGAAAAATGTGTCTGATTCCTGGAGGACCAACCTCACAACTTACAGGACTTAAAGGATTTGTTGCTAATGTCTTGTCAATGTCAATCTTTACATCTTGTGGAGTCCATGTTTTAGCAGGTCAGAACCATTTTGTTGGCATTAGGGGAACATAGTATTAGGCTTTTTATTTAATGGCTCATCAATGGTAATGGTCAATATTGTCATATACATGATATACTGTCACATTACAGCACTGCAGACTTTTCTGAGCATATTGTGGATACTGTCTGCACATTTAATCAGAAAGAGGGCATAATTATTGTGGTTTAATGTGGTGCAGTACATGAAATAATGAATTTTTAAAAAAATTGTACTCATAGCTCTTGACAGTTTTTTTTTTTTTTTTAACGGGTCTACTGGTTCTTTTTTTAAGTCAAAACGTCTAAACATATCTGGAGCTGGGCGACCACTGTGTGAATTAAGCACCTCACATACATGGCACACTTCCTGAAAGATGCTCTGAGGAATGTCCATCTAGTCAAGTATAGTATTCAGCAATATTAAAGCATTTGTGCTCCAAACATTCAAATGGATAAAAACAATTTACTCCAAATAAACCTGCTCATCCAAGACACTGGTTGTCTTAAAGGGGAATTCCACTTTTTTTTTCAAAATGTTCTGCATAATACAATGAACATGATGCAAGATATTAGAAGTGGCTTGATGTGGAAATGCAACACTATATAGAAACTGACTCAGATTTCGTTGAAATGGGGGTGATAAGAACCAGTGGTCACTATGTCACCAATAAAAAACTAGACATGCTGAAGATGTTTAAATAGGGGACAAAAGTTATTTCTGGTTACTATTTTGCCTTGCAACACCTTGTCGTACGTACCTCACCACCCTGAAAACATGTTAAATAATAGATTTGAGGGGAAAATCTTCTTTAAATACTATAACAAAAAAATGTCTCAATCAGCATATTAGTGTTATAACTTTGCGAGGTAGCTTTTAGAGGCATTAAAAGCCTAAGATGTCTGGTTCCTATTACTGCCACTATGAATAGTTCTTAATCAGTGGATTTCCCCTTTCAGTTTTTTTTTTTTTACATTGAAGTTACTAGGCCAATACAGCAACCAAATTAACAATGGGCAAACTGCAGTTTAAGTTGTTAATTCAACTGCCGTAAATTATGCACATTTTGGCAAGACAATATTTCAGGTGCGCAGAGACGATGAAATATCGTTTAGTCCAGGAATGACAACAAGTGAAAATTACAATAAGGGCATCAGCAAACGAAAAGCTAAAAAGAGCCTGAATGTCAACATTTCCCATGTTTCATACGGAGGTGTTTTAACAGGGCTGATGTTGTGTACTCTTTAACACCACGTGATATCACTGCCTTGCACATGAGACACACTGCCTTACTGCAGTCACCCTCTTTTAGAGAGAAGTACTTCCACACAGGGCTGGATTTAGCTATGGTTCTCTTCTGCATTTCACAGTGTCTGCTGGAACAATGCACTGTGTTACTGCATATGATTCGGTTGGAGTAGCTGAAGGCAGCTCGAAACTCTACAGGCCTGTTTTGGGAGGCAGATTCTGCACAGTAGGTGCTTCCAGCAGCGCAGGACTGCTGTCCGGCTGCTTGCTGTATCCTGACCTGGTCATTTTTTTCTGAAATCAAATCCCAGTTCTGCGGAGACCAGCTCTGTGTGCTTGCATCTGTATTGTCCGTGGTATCCACTGAACATGTGTTCGCTGACTCTACTTTGATCTTTGCAGGAAACTCATAGTCTACCATCTCCTGATCCACAACCTGTGTGTTTAAGAGAGAGGTGCACTGGAGAGGCTCTGCAGCATAGTCTGTCTGTGTTGCATATGTCTGTCTGGACTCAGGCTCAAAGCCAGCATCTGCAAGGAAAGAGGACTGCTCTGTTTTTATGCTTGACTTTTCTTGCTTGAGGTGCACGTCTTCATTCTGGCTGTCCTGGGGCTCTAATTCCTGCTCCAAGCTTGAGCTGCAGTCTTCTTGTGCTTGGGGCAAATGATGAGCCACAACGGAGTTGACCACACCTACTAGGAACAAAATAAGTTAGTCAGCCTGCAAACTTGCTTCGCCTGGCCTTGCCTAAGGTCAGTAAATGACTCGATGAGTCAGTGAACGTTGGTAATGACTGCAAAGGGCAGACACAGCAGTGCTGCTTGCAATATTTGTCCCCGTTCACTTCTTTTTCAAGCACCGTTGAGACACACAGCTAGAGACAGTAAGTGCTCGGTTAACTGGGCTGTCAAAGGGTAGATATCATAAATCTTACCGGGATTTGCTTCTGTAACACTGCAGCCCGTGATCTTCAACATTTCCTTCAGATGTTCGTTTTCTTTACGGATCCGAGCCGTTTCCTCCTCGTACTCCTTCATCGTCATGCTCACCGTGTATATGATCTCATTCAGCGCCGCCGACAGCCGCTCAGACAGGAACGAGTTCAAACGGTCTAGTCTGGTCATTTTACTGCTTCTCAAGAAACTGCACTAAACTGATAAGTTTGAAAGGCGCCTGTTCATACACAACACACACTTCTACACCGAAGATGTTTGGTTTCACTCGTGGTAAACAGACACAAACTGAATTAAGATTATACTTTACTGCCACCCAGTGGACAGGAGAAACAGTTGAACCACTGACATAGCGAGCGTTTAACCGATCAGGCGTTACATTAACACCACCGACAGGTGAATTGAACAGCATTGACGGTTTAGTAATCGTATTACAATTACTGTCGGGGGTGGGATTACATCTCAAAAAAGGTTGGGCCTCCATGACTGTGCAGCACATCCCACAGATGCTCGACAGTAAGTTTTGGGGAAAACGTAAGACAAATCAACATAAACTCTTTGTCATGTTCCCTCAAACCATCCCTGAACAACTGTTGCAGTGTGGCAGAGAGCATTATCCTGCTCAAAGAGACCACTGGAAGCTATTAGGTAATACAGTTGCCATGAAGGGGCATACACAGTCTACGACAATGTTTATATAGGCGGTACCTGCTAAAGTAACATCCACATGAATGTCAAGACCAATGTCCAGACGAACGTTGCCCAGAGCATCACGTTGCCTCCCCTGACTTGACTTCTTTCCCTAATGTGACCTGGTCCCATCTCCTCCCCAACTAAATGATGCACATAAACCCAGCTGTCCACGTGACATAAAACATCACAAATCAGATCAGGCCACTTTTTTCCATTGCTGCATGGTCCAGTTATGAAGCTCATGTCCCACTTATAGTTATTTCCAGTGTTTGACAGGGGGCAGCATGGACAATCTGACTGGTCTACAGTTAGCTTTATTTTGGCCATTGTAAAAATCCTTACGCTCTCCCAATTCTCCTGCTTCCAACACATCAACTTCAAGAAATAAAGGCTGAATTGCTGCCTCATATATCTTAGCCCTTGACAGATGCCATTTTTAGGAGAGAATCAGTTGTTCAGTTTACCTGCCATTGGTGTTAAAGCTGTAGATGATCATTATATATCTTGATTTAAAGCTTATATATTAAAGCCATATCTTGGCTATAAAATGACAATGCTGTGTCTGTGTTTAGTAAGAAATTTGCTATTAACATTGCAATTTTATCATGTAAAACAACCACACAGTAAAAAATGGAAAAATACACTTTCAAATAACTAAAAGTTACAGATTTGAAGAGTTTATTATTACAGTTTTTTACTGTTTCCAATAAGTAATGGAAGCTCATTGACACCAGGTTAACATTGTGTAAACTGCAGTTGTGTACAGATATTTTCACATCAAGTAGAGGAAAGCCTGAACATCAGCATTTGCCATGTTTGAAACGGAGGTGTCTTAACAGAGCTGATGTTTTGTATTCTTTTATTCCACGTGATATCACTGTCTTGCATATGAGACACACTGCCTTACTGCAATCTCCCTCTTTTAAAGAAAAGTACTTCCATACAGGGCTTGATTTCCCTATAGCTCTCAGCATTGTACATTGTCTACTGTCAGTGCATTTACTATTGCACGCAATTTGATTTGAGTAGCTGAACACAGCCTGAAACTCTACAGGCTTGCCGTGGGAGGCAGATTCTGCAGGGTAAGTGCTTGGAAGCTGACTGGCTGCTTTTTGTACCTTACACTGGTCATTTTTATCCGAAATCATGTCCCAGTTTTGTGGAGAACAGCTCTGTGTGCTACTGTCCATACTGTCTGTATCATCTGTGTTGTCCGATTCTGAATCTGTGGTGTCTGATTCTGAATCCGTGGTGTCTGATTCTGAATCCGAGGTGACTGACTCAACCTTGATTGTTGCAGGGAACTCATAGTCAGTCATCTTTGGCTCAACAGCCTGTGTGTTTAAGAGAGAGGTGCACCGTAGAGGTTCTTCAGGGATGTGTGGCTGTATTCCACATATCTGCTTGGTCTCAGGCTCTGCAGAGTTAAAGAGCTGCTTAGCTTTTATGCTAGAATTTTCTTCCTTCAGCCTTTGGTGTCCATTCTGACTCTCATGAGGCTCGGATTGCTGCTCCAAGCTTGTATTGCAGTCCTTCAGCTCCGAGGACAGGGAGAAGCCCACACCTGAGAGGAATGGGAAAAGTTAGCCTAGATAATAACCCAATATGTAAATGAATCCAGTAACGTACACACAACATTAACACCACTGACAGCAAAAGTGAACAGTAAGTTCTTAGTTGATGTTGTGGAAGCAGGAAAAATTGGTGAACATAATGATCTAAGCCACATTGACAATGGCCTTATTGTTATGGCTAGACAACGGAGTCAGAGCATCTCCAAAAGAGCAGGTCTTGTGGAGTGTTTCAGGTATACTAGTTAGTACCTACCAAGAGTGATCCAAGGACAACTGGAGAAACAGTGACAGAGTCATGGGCCCCCAAGGCTCACTGATGCACTGAGAAGACGAACAGTCGTGCATCTTTATTTAAACCCCTGGTACCGTACATCTTACCGGGATTTGCTTCTGTAACACTGCAGCCCGTGATCTTCAACATTTCCTTCAGATACTCGTTTTCTTTACGGATCCGAACCGTTTCCTCCTCGTACTCCTTCATCGTCATGCTCACCGTGTATATGATCTCATTTAGCGCCGCCGACAGCCGCTCAGACAGGAATGAGTTTAAACGGTCTAGTCTGGTCATTTTACTGCTTCTCCAAAACAGAACCAACTGTCCGTTTTTGTTTGGCTCCACTCGCGGTCAATAGTGGAAGACCAGTGGGTAAACATACAGGGCTGCACTGCCCCCCTCTGGTCGGGAGAAACCGTTTCAAAAGATTTATGTCCAGATGTCGCCAAAAACGTCAACAAAGACTGCAAAAAATAAAAAACAATCTGAAGCATGCTACTAAAAATATTTTTGAGAGACATGGGCAGAGTCTGCAGGGAAATCTCGTATATAATTTAGACTATAATACAGGGTTAAAGCAGAACACCTTATTAATGATTACTGTCTTTAATCGTCAGTGGTGCACATCAACCATGTCTTTTTACGGTATAATTTTAGCATTTTGTCATTAATCAGTTTTCATCCAATTAGCCAGCTAGTATCTGCCTTCTGTCATGTTTGGGATATGACATGATGATAAACACTGCAATGATTATATGTGAAATGTAAAAGTGTCTATTTGTCATTGTGAACACAATCACACAAAGTGCAACATAACAAAATCTGACCTCTGCATTTGACCTGCCTTATCTGCCCAGTCATCCTGCCCCAGAGCACTCAGATCACTAAAGCTCACACTGAAGGGGAGGCACTTATAATGCTTTTTAGTATAATTTAACTGAATAATGTCAGTTAAATTGAAAGTTGGTATAAGATGCAAAAAGTGTTCTATATAGTACAAAAGAAGTTAAAGTTAAGAATGTCTGCCTTTATTTGTAAAGATACCATTCTGAAGATACCATAGTTTTTTGACTAACTAGGAACTATTTAGCCATTCCATTATTACATTTAAACGGTTGTTTGTGTTGTCATACTTCTGCAGTGTACGTTGTCTAAAACGCTCATTAACTGCTGGAGAAAAGCAGGTAATGCTTCCAAACAAAGAGATATTTAGAAGCTGAAAGTGCTGACTTTGTAGCTGAGCAGAACCAACTGCTCTGATTCCCTACAGAAAATTAGGAACAGGTGTTCCCAATTCATATCATATCCCCTTGTTATGCTGATTTTTGTATGTCCCCTGCTCACACCTGACAGTCAATAAGGATCTTGTTAAGTAGTTACTGAGTTCAGGTGTGGTACATGAGACAAAAAGCAAAACGTGCATTTTGTGGATTTGCCAGGACTGGGATTAGGATCCAAAAGTATAGTAAAATGTCACAGCCTGCTATATACAAGCACCCAGTGACCTGGTGTACAAGCAAAAAAAAAAATTACTTCTCACACTTTACCTGTCCAACAACACACGGCACCAGTGGTTACACAGTGTACACACTGTTGCTGCATATTAAACTGTACACATTGAAATGTGCATATACTTAATCTTCATAACTATATATTTATACATGCATACAATATTAATATTTAAAATGCAGTTGCACCTCCATTCCTTACACATACTATAACTGTACATATATTCATACTTATATGCACATGATCCACAAATGCAACTATTAACAAAATATTTTTTCAATGCTGTCTTTAACTAATGTGTAGTGTTTTTGTTGATTTTCTCAATCTGCCTCATACTTAAAGTGTTTTCTTAATGCAGTAAAATTAAATACATTGTTTATATGATCAAAATATCATTTTAAGCAAGATTTGAAATCCAACATTAAATAATCTTACAAATAAATTCAATTCTGTGTAAGAACAAATGCTCCTCCTGGCAACAGCACAAAAAGCACTGATTGTAGTGAGTTAAACATTCTTGGTGTCTAAAAAAGTGTCAATAACAAATTAACAGTCAAAGTGAAAATGTGAAAGTAACTGGGCAATGAAACAGTAGATCCACAAAAGCTCTCTCAGGATATACCAGTGCTAGGTCTAGCACTTTCTTTGTAGGACAGTTACATTATGACAGGGTCAAATGGACGGTTCTTTTTTTGGCTGTGCACTTTCCATTTGGGTGGCAACTATCAACCTACCTTCACTTGGTGAAGTTGTAGTGGTCCTGTTCACAGGGTTTCCCAATTTTACCCTTTTCAGATGCACAGGCACAATGTACTGTGCCTCTCCTGGAGATGAGGTAACACAAGACTCCGATATACCACACTGTAAACCTAAATTTAAAAGAAATACCACAGAATTGAATTTGTATAATTCTTGCAATATTAACAAAGTACTTTAGTGTAGTTTAATGTAAAAAAGAGAACTACACAAACAAGCCATACCTTAGTTCAAAACCATGTCTCAGGCAGCTTACCCATGCTTATTTCATGCTGTAACTTTCTATGAGCTTTTAAAAGCATTAGACATTTTGAAAATCTGATTCCTCTCTGTGCAGTTCTGAATCTAAGTTTCTTTAGAACAAAGCATTTCTAAAAATGCTTTTCTATTTGATTAAGCATTCTGGAATTCTGACAATTTGGAATTGACATTTAAATTACAATACATTGAACTCCATGGTGGGACATTATGTGTTTTTTAATGGGGTATTTCTGAATGAAGTCCAATTTACATAAGCTGTACCAATAAGGCCTTTTACCTTAAAATCAAAACCTCAATCAAAAGTCTTTTGTACATTTCAATGTTGATTAATGCACATGCATTTAATTATGGACTATACAACATATGAATCCCAGAAAGTGTGTGTGGCTCCCGAGTGATGCAACCGTCATGTCTCATGTCCAAAAGTCAATGAGAGCATAACTGGAAGGTAGACTGGCCCTTACTCTCCCCACCCCAATGCTAGTCCACAGAACTGGCAATTAGTATTCTCCTCTAAGCATGCTGAACTGTCCAGTGATGCTATGTTTGCAGCAGTTTGAAAAGTGGCTGACTTTCAAGTGTCTCAGTGGAAACCTAGTCTTCATCGTCCCAGCTTGCTAAATCACATAAACCAAATTAACAAGTGAACTTGACAATGACTAAATTGGGAAACAAGCTGAGTAAAGTTTACAATCCCCATATACAAAGAGAAAATAGAATTGCAATTCATATAGACAAAAAGTAAGTGCTTCTTCCTGTTTATGAAGATGTTTATTTCTTCAATATAACAAAACATTTAAAGAAACAAATCAATGGTTCCACATGTTCATTTAAATTCACAAGAATAAGTCTTAACTATACAATAAACTTCAGAATCTATAAACATGGTAGTATCCCAATGGAATCATTAAAATATTAAAATAACCAGGAAATGGTTAACCTGAGTTTGAACATGACAACGTCTTCACCTTCTATCTAGAGTGTGTTCCGTCTTGCCTCTTGGTTTAGCCATTGCGGTCTTGTCCTCCCCATTTAGCATTTGCTGTTTTGCACCAAAACAAGTGTCTGAAATAAGGGACCTTATGGATTCTGGATCAGGATTTCACCCTTTGGTGCTAGATGAAACTCAATTAGAGGATCGTCCTGATTATGGATTGGAATTCAGTAGTTCTTCAATAAACAAGGTGTCTAGAAAAGGAAGATTTAATGGTTCTAAAGCTCGAGCTATTTATGCTTGCACAACTGATTAGTAACAAAAATTGCACTAAATAACCCAGGATAGTAAACACAATGCTCACAGTCCTTATTTGCAACGTCCATGATATGCTACTTTGGTGACACTAAGCTAGTTTTCACTCCTGGTCACATTTGTATTGTGCAAAATGTTTCCTTTGCACCAGAAAAGATACAACTTTAACTTTTACAGTTAACAACCTTAACTGAGGGCTTTGACGGCCCTGATTCGGAATGTGTCATTTAAAGGCAACATTTCTTACAATGTTGAAAAGTGTTAAGATTCCAGCTCAGAAGTTTAAACAATACTTAATTAGCTAACGAATGCTACAGGGGGAAAGTTACATTATATAACAAAGACAAGCAGTACAAGCTCCAAAAATGAAAAAAAAAAGACCTTTATGTTGCAGCACAAGTTTGTTCATTTCAAATATGAAGAAAAAATATATAAATCTGCAGCATCAGGTACAGGACATGCAATTGCAGAAATGAAATGTAGATCTTAACAATGATTATATTTAGATAACAAATATTTAAATGTGTCTTTCTGTTTAAACTGTGGAGTCACTTTAAAGAAGCTAGTTACAGCTTTTAAAACTAAGATTTCAAAAAGTAATCTTTATAAATGAGTCTCATTTGCACTGCCAGATGTCAGCTATGATGTGCAAAGAGCACCTTCAAATTGTAAACATATACTGTCAATGCAGTATGATGCAACATTTGTTGCAGTATGAAGAGCCTTTTATTTAACCCTCATCTTATGTTGATATAGTTTTTTCCCATTGTTTGGGGTCCATCCTAATGCTATAAATGAAAAAAAAATACAAACTCTAATAATTTAAAATGCAGTAGAAATCAGATAATCTATCTGCAATGGCAAACTCATTAAACACAAACATTAAATCAGTTACATATATTAAATGAACTATACATGAACATATATACATGAACGTATACACAGTCTGTCCCAAAAACTATATGCATACATTAGTATAAAACCAATAAACCAAGCAAAACAAGGATTGCAATGTGTGGGTTTACATACATTTGTATACAGATCACTTTTTGGAGAACTGAATTTAGGACCCTCAACACCAATTAAAAAATCAAAGCTTGTAAAAACCTATATCATCATGTTTTCCAGCCACGTTCCTGAAGAAGATAAACCAATAGGACAACAAAAAGGTTTGGAAAAGAGGTCACAGAGTGGAGAAAGTATTATGCTGATTCATGTTAAGTATGCTTCTTATTCTTTAAAAATGTTTTAAGATATCATATATAACATGAAGGTTATGTAAGATGTTTCTGTGCTCTATGCCATTAGTTCTTACACACTTTGTTTTACAGTTAAGCAAGACTTTCATGACCAAAATTAGCCTATGGAGTATGTCAAACCTTTTCTTTATATCTAGGGTACTGCCCAAACTTAGGGTTCTCTTAGGTATTTACTGAGTTGTAGTCAGAATACAATTCATAACTATAGAACCCAGTTCTGGTTTAAGGAATCTGTATTCAGTGCTTTCAAAAACCCAAAGAAAGGAAGGAAAGAATTCTTCTGTACATCTCTACTGAAATGATCTTGAACAAGAGAATATGTTTATTCTGAATCAGGGTCATTTTTGTCTGGGCAAAATATTTTACTTTGAACTAAAGATCTGCTAAAAGTCACTGCTATCAATGGTGGGAATGGTAGCTGTTTGTGATTTTAAGTCACTGGTTAGCTGTAAACTAGGGTCTACATGGTCAGTCAGTTCTGGAAGAAACACACATTCTGCACTACAGTCTAAATTTTGTGAAGTGGAAAGATCTTGGTCAGTGTTTTTCTGTAGGTCACTGCCACCAGAGCCCAGAAAGGAAGAATTACACAAGAATGTTCCAAGTGATTTTTGAACATTACTGAACCTAGACTTATACTGAGGAAGACCTGAGAATTCCAAAGTCGATTGCTGTTCAATGTCTGGTTCCACTGTTGCAAGTAGAGGAACAGCTGATTCTTGATTAAGGGCTTCCTGTCTGCAGGACTGTAGAACAGAATGACCTAAAACCTCAGAAACAAGTTTACTGTGTTCTGGATTATCATGCATGTTTGGTGCAAGGGCACTGTGGCAAGAGTCTACAGTTGGAGGACTTGGTGGATTATTATCAGAATTCTTTGTTATAGTGTTGGCAGAGTATGCGATAGGGATCTGGTCTGCTGTGCTACGGCAGGAGTTTAAAAAGGGTGGGCCCTTTGACATTTGATCAGGGCTTGGGATTTTCTCTGTACTATCACTTTCTGGAGCAAGTGGTGAATGAGATTTCTGCATTGCACTGAAATCAACTTCTGATGAGGGATCTTTCCAGGACTCTGAAAGGGTCTGTTGTGCTGTGCTGCAAATGGTATTTTGAACAGGACACTCAGATTCTGCGTCAAATGTTTTCTGTGCTATGCTGGTCCTGAATTTTAGATTCGTGTTTGGATTGTGTGAACTGCTGGTAGCTTCACTTTGAGTCAACTCCCGCTGTGGTTCTTTCTGCTCACATATCAAAGCATGTTTCCAAAACTGATTCCTTCGATAAGATCCCTGACAGAACAGACAATGAACAAGGTCTTCGTCCACAAGTGCAACTGTGTTATCACATTCTGAAGTTTTTTTGCAGCAAAGACGACTCAATAATTTCTTCCTCTCTTCTGGGGTATTGCTAATATGCAGTGCTTCTATGACCTCGGGTTCCCTTGGGTGATCATACTTGAGATGCAGATCTATTTTTCTACAAGCTTTACTGCAAAACCGGCAGTATAGACTTTCCTTTCCCATTTTTGATTCTCTGCCCTTAGCTGAAGTTTTTGATGCCCCTTTGGAGCTCTGGCCTCTTGCGACTGGGTGAACCCCAGACGATTTAGCTTTTCTTGCTTCCATCATTGTTACAGAGTCACTCTTTCCTAAGATTTCAGAGTTGTCTGTTGAATCGTCACTTTGTACTTCTGATGCCTTTAAAAACAGAAACATTTAAAAGAACACAAACAAAATGTATGCATTAGTGTTACTTCTTATTAGGTGCATAATCAGGATCAAGACATGTTTATGAAAATATCTATATAATACTGCTATACTTAACCTCTTACATGAATTCATGCTAAACAAAGAAAGCTACTTTAAAACTTTGTCAGTTTGACTCTTGATGGAGTAGCATACCTGGACATGAACAACTTTTTTCTTTGTTTCTTTGTTCTTGACTCTCTTGAAGGTAGATGACATCTTGCTCATACAACCAGAACTAGAGTGTACCATCATGTGCTGTGACAAAGATGTTTTATGAGCAAACACTAACCCGCAGATCATACATGCAGAGCTCTTCTGGCCCTTTTCCTTTGTTTGTTGGGTGGAAGTTCTCACTACCTTGTCTCTACTATTAAGTAGACCATCACAGGCTTTCAGTTCTTCGGTCTCTTCTGGTATTAACTCTACATGTGGTGGAACATCAGCGCCTTTAATTGAAGAGCTAGGGAAAGTTTTTTGGGCTGACTGACCGGTGGTGGCACCTTTCAGACCCAACTGTCCAGTTGGCATTTTACTTCCAGTTGAAATTAGCTTTTTATGTAGGTTGTTAGGCACATTTGACAAGTTATGATCAGGATAATCATAATTGTCATCACAACTGACATCTGAGAGGATCACACAAACTGACCCTGGGTCAGCTACCTGCTGCAAGGCAGTGGAGCTGGATTCAGAGGAGATACATTCTGGAGTTGTTAATAGTATGTCACCAGAAATGCCATCATTAACCACTGCTTGATCAGTCCTACCTTTCTTAGATACAGACACGAGTGGGACATCACAACTTGTTTTCACACTCGAGGTGTTACAAATAAGGTCTTCTAGATATTCTGGTTCTACATCTATTGCCCCAATTTCTAGTTTACTTCCATCAGTCCTCTGCTTGATATTAAGCAACGAATTTCCCATGTTTTCTTCCAGTCCTTCTTCTTGCCAGAACTTAGATAGTCTACCTTTAGGATGTTCTATGGTCTGTTGGTCCATTATACTGACAAGCATCTTTTCAGGGTGGGAAGAATTTTCATAAGATTCACCATCTGAACCTAACTTAATACATAGAATATCTGGATCATGTGTCTCAGATATAACAGTGTAGTTTATGTCAGACAACAAATTTTTGCTGCCATAAGAAGTGTTAGATTTTTCATTTGGAGTTTGAGGAACATTGTGCTTCCTTGGGTAGTCTACAAAATTTGCTGTAGCAGCATCCACTGTTTTTGCATTAGAGATTAAGTGCAGTTCATTGTCACTAATTTCAGCACTGACTGATCTTAAATCTTCTCCAGGTGATGCCCAAATCTTGGATTCTGGAACAATTGGTTCTAGAACAATCTTAGGCTGCAAACTGAAGTGACTTATGGCATTACTGATCGACTCTAAATCAGTTCTTGGATGAATCGTGCTGTGGTTAAAAGCAGCACCAGCTGATTTCAGAGGCAGTAGGTTGAATTTTCTGCCAGTGCAAACTGAATGAGGTTGAGCAGTTTCCATAGTCTCTGTAGTACTTGTATGATCTTGGGATACTGCAGAAGTCTGATTCCTAGTCACTGCAAATCCTCCATCCTTCTTTCTTTGACCATTGTTTTCTATTGAAGGCTGCAGGGAGGAAAGTTGGCAATTAGTCATTCTTAACACACTACATAAAAAAGACTAATGTGGTAACCCATGCAAATTACTTTTTTATTTTGATTTAGGGAAAATATTGAAACAAGTGGGGATGTGAAGGCACTCACTGTAGAGGTAAAAACAGCCCTTTATTGAGGAGGCCCAGGCCTTTATTGTGTAATGGAAGTGTAATGGCCACTGTGTGAACAGTTCTTGGAAAAAAAATTCTAACATTACAGTCGATTTAAATTGCTGGGGCACTTGCTGCCTTGTTATTCTAACAGCAAGCAGCACACTTGTTGCGTCAGTGTAATGATCTGTACTGATAAAAATGCATTTAAATTATTCAAGGCATGGCTTGTTAGCTTTGCTTAGCCATACTCAAATTTAAATGGCAAATAATGCTTCATAAACATCCACAGGCAGATCTATGTTTTGGAATACACTTTTTTGGTTTCCACATTACTAAAGTTACAAATATTTTGGACCCCTAACTTTCATGCAAGCCATCTACGTCCGATAATAAAACTAAAAACATCCAGTTAAGCAAAAATCAACACTAATGCTTGAGTACAAGTGCTGGAATTATTGGTGTTGTACTTCTTAGAACTCTGCATTAGTTATCAGAGAACTAGATGATCATTTAAAAACTGTTATACATTTCATTCAAATGGTCTGTTTCAGACTGACATGTCTGGTGACCACTGGTGGTAATTTTGGGTGCTTTTCCTAATATTTTAAAACAATAATTAACAAAAAAACAATTGATATTAAAAGAACAAGTGTTTAAACCCTAGAGCTAGTGAACAGTGTCAAAAATTTATTTACAAAAGAAAAAATAGACAACCCATTCCTCAAAGGTGTCAGTCTGACATGCAGTCTTTTGTAGTCATCATGTGTTTCATCATTAATTCTCCTACCTCCTGGTTGTAGGTATCGGGAACTCTGGGCCTTGTCAGGTCACCGTAAAATTGTTCTTTACGTTCTCGGTAGGAGTATGGTTTCTCCCCTGAGTGGATCTGCATGTGCATCATCAGCCGCATTCCTCGTCGAAAGACTTTATCGCAAAAGGGACATGGATACGATGGTTTACCTCTGTCTTTTTCTTTTTGAACAGTAAAATCTTCAGTGGATGAGCCTTCCTCTTGTGCCATCTAAAAATCGGAGTGCAAAATAATGTATTAACTCTAGCAATTAAAATAAAACAAAAACAAAACAAACAAACAAAAAAAACAAATACCTGTCCATTATCATTTTTCTGTTTCTCATCAATTTCTTTTGTTTGTGAAGTAGTCTTTGCTTCCCTGTGGCCAAGCATGTGCATGTTAAGCCAGTTCCTTCTAGTGTACACTTTACCACAGTAAGTGCATGTGCAACGACCAATGGTTTTCTTAGGCGGTTCTTCATTTTTGGCTTCAGCTGCCTGGATATCAGAAGACTTATTCTCTTTCGGTGGCTTATTAAAAAAAGGAACAGATACACAAATAAAACATATCTTATCTTATATTAACTTTTTAACTCATACAATTCCTAATGAAATACTTAAGGGAAAAAATCAGCCATAACTTTAATCAAATATTCAAATAAAATCATTACTACATATATGGAAAAATAAATTCATTTAACTGTTCAATAACTCAGATTGTACAGTTAAGGAGAGACACATACCATTCCAGCTTTATCGTGGTTTCTAGCTTGCCTTTTTTTAATAAGGCTGCGCTTCATCTTTAGAAGCCCCTTTGTCCTCTTTGGCTTCTTTTCCACAATATTCTCCATAATCTTTTCCATAAGACTCTGTTCACCTGCTTCCACCTCTTTTTGTCCAAGTTCATCCATCATTGTTGGCGTTTTCATCTTCTCCTCCAGCATCCTTTCTTTTGTGTGAATCTTTTTATGGGTTTTCAACCATCCAGCAAGTAAATAAACTTTTCCACACTCTTCACAAGGGAATGTTTTCTTTGATCTTTTACTGCCTTCTCCAATAGACTCTTCAGGAATTATTTGTGATTCTTCTGTGATTTCACTGGATCCATCCACAATTATTTCAGAATCATTACTGTCTTTTTTAGACTGGGAGTCTCTTTTTGATTCTGAGGTCATCTGGTTAGCCCTTGGGATCTTTGCTGGTTTTTCAGTGTCTATTTCTGACTTTTCATTTAATTCTTTAGCCACTCTTTTTCGCTCATTTGAGTCTTCTTTTGACAGCTGAAGGGATTTAATGGAATGGCAGTTAATTAATTAACTACTACTCTATCTTCCAAAAATCCAAGGTTATTTTAATAATGTAATCAGCAAAAAGTAGCATATTTAAATACATTAGCATGTGATACACAATGAACGCCATTAGGCAAATTAATCTGTTTTCAATGACATCAATCAAACATTGTATCTAATGTCCTTGTGATGCTACCATCCTGGGCACCAGGAGTGTGTGGTGAATAGCACTAATCAAAAGAAACCAACCTGAATACGGCGAGTCCTTCTATGTAACGAGTCAGGCAAGATGCTTTGGAGATCAAGATCACTTTTTCGTGGTGTCTTAACTGTATGACTCCGAATATGTGGCCCCAACCACCCTTCACGAGTGAAAACTTTATCACAGTATGGGCAGGCAAAGATTTTCTTGAATACATTAGTGCTGCTGTTTTCGGTAGTCGTATCCTTTGAGTTGTCCTTCTTTGGGTAAAAGGAACAAAAAGACAAAAGATTAAGATGGTGATGAAAATTATTTAGTATGCAAAAAAGAATGTTTAATTTGCAAATATACAACATACAATTAACATGCTCTCAGAAGATGCAGAAGAATAACAAGATATGTATGACATAAGGGCAAAGAAGTGTATATAATATTCAGGTTATACTGTTTTGTAACAGAAAAGAAGCAGGTGAACTGTTAACAAGTGTTGGTATCATTATTAAGTATAAAAGAAGCATCCACCAAAGGGTCAGTCTTTGCAAGCAAAGATGGGTTGGGGCTCACCCCTTAATGTCAATCAGTTCAAAAATTGCATTGGGTTTCTCAATGCTGGAGAACTGAGGTCTTTAGTTCATAATATTGTGAAAAGATTTAGGGGATATGGAGAACTCTTAGTCCATGATGGGTAAGGACTGAAATCACAGCAGAATGCGCATGACCTTTCATTCCTCAGAAGGCACTGCATGAGAAACAGCCATGCTACTGTGATAAATATGGTCAAATAGGATTGGGAGTACCTAGGAAGTGTTCAAATTAACCCCAGTGCATCAAGAAATGTAACATGAAACAATCATTCAAAGAGAAAGTCCTGTATAAATTCTAGGCAGAAACACTGTTCTCTAGGAGCCAAGCTCTTCTCAGATGGACCGAAAGACAGCAGAAAAGTGAACTGTGGTCAGAGGTGTTCCAAGTTTCAGCTTGTTTTTAAAATGGAAATGAATGTTTTCTGCATCATCAAACTGTTTAAAAGCCAATATCTCTTGGTATGGGTTGCATCAGTGACCATTGGATAGATTACTTGCATATGTGTAAAGGTACTTCTGACATGGCGGTGTATAATGGAATTTTACAGAGACAAAGATAATACGTTTTCCCCAGAAGTCTAAGGTTATTTCATCTAGACAATGTCAGGCCTCATTCTGCAGCATGGCTGAGTGTGTGTGTGCTGGATTGACCTGCCAGTAGTCCAGATCCTATTGAAAATGTATGCCACATCATGAAGAGGAGAATCAGACAATGGCAACCATGGTCTTTTGTGCCTTGTAGTTATAGGCAAAGAATCCACTTGTAAAACCACCATAATTATACCTAGCGCCCAAATGATTAAAAACTACAATTAAAAGGAAAAGTGATGTAACACAGTGGTAAACATGCCTCTGTCCCAAGATATTTTTGCCTGTGATGCAGGGATCAAATTCTAAATTTGTTTAAATTCACATGTTGGTCACTGTAAACAGTGGATATTATTTCTTTGTACTGATCACGAAATTTCTTTCTTGAGTTTTAACGGAGTTTTAATTACTTAGAAAAAGAAAAGCTAAGGCGGAGTATTATCTCCGCTCTACAATGAAGCCCTTGCCTGAAATTGGACATTAAAAAGGTTATTTCAGCACTGTAGTTACCACGGTCAAGACACTTTTCCGCATCTTGTTACTTGGAAGCCGCTTCTTCTCCTTGCGGGCTAAAGCACGTTCCCGTTCGTGTGACTTCAAGTGGAATTTCAGCCAACAGGAGCGAGCAAATATCTTCTTACACTCAAGACACTGAAAGAGAGTATTGCCTCCTGCTCTGGCCTTTTCAACCTCGGTTTCATTGTTTCTCATTACTGGTGTCTGAAAAGAATTTAAAAAGGAAACAATCAAACTGGGAGAAACAATCTATTAAAGACATGTTTATTACATTCTGACCTGTAGACAGGTTAGAGTTAGACACTGTTTAGTTATGATCATACTTTAAGGTGATTATGCTAATCAATTTATTTTATATCATACTTCTTAGTTATCTTCATTTTGGTTAAATCAAATAGAACAGAATTCAAGCAAATGATTCAGATTTCCTAAAGTGGTTAAACAACAGTCGGTTTCTCTAAATGTAAAATCTCAAAACATTGGGACAGCCAACACGGAGAAAAAATATACTTTACTGATGTTAATTCCTGAAAGAACAACATGCCAAATAAGTACAAATATGAAAAACCATAAAACATGTTCCAACAGCCATATTTGGTAACAGACTAAACATTTAGTTTTAACAGAACAATCACTTATTTTTGCTACCATCCCACAAATCTGTATCATTACTCTGTGTTGTTTTTCATCCCACAACTATTTATCATCACTCTGCGTGACTGCTGCTACTTTTACACTTCTACACTTTACACTTAGCCTTTCTTATTTTTTTTCCTTATATAATCTTCCCAAGGGATTAATAGTTAATCTATCCAATTAATAGTTTTAATCTATCTATTTATCTATCTATCTAAAAACAGCTGTAACATTGAGTCTAAATTTAGTTTTAAATGGTGTTTAAAGGGCCCTTAATAGAAGGGAAAATTACAAGAAAATAAAACCATTAATTATTGTAATCAAAACCTGTTCAATGTTAAAATCAATCTGTTTTATGATTAGTGTTACATACTAAATAATGGTTTGGGTATACAACATGCTCCCACTGTTCACCCTGTTTAACACTTAAAATGAGAAAAAAATGTATTATTCTTACTAAATCACATTACCTAAACACATTTTATAATTTACTAATTACAATAGTAGATGTAGGAAAAAAACGTATACAGCATGGAATTGCAATATTTTTGTCACGTCATAGTGATACAGTATCCATATTTACAATTTTTTTTTTTGTTTCTTTCTTTCTTTTTAATTTAATATACTTTCCTTTTGGTACATACATCTACTCTCATTGCTTCAAAACTCCACAAGATGGCAAAAGACCTCATTCTTGTCTTGCATTAATTAGACTTCTATACATAAATATTTAAAGTCCAAGGTTCACAATAATATCATATCACGGCCCAAACATTGTGACGGTATCCTAATGTAGCAATTCCTACCCATAACCTGGAATACAACTAAAACACAGTTTTTCAATCATTGTTTGTTCCTAACTTTTATCAACCTGCATCCTAAAAGTCCAAAAGTAGTGTTTCTTACCTACTTTGTATGATGCTGCTGCATATGCATCTTCAGATTTATAAATCTCTGCAACTGCTGTCTTCCTGCATTCCCATTGTTTTCCAGAAATATCATATATCTCTTTTCTTTCACACAGTTTTCTTTACAATGTACAATTACAAATTTCCAGTGCCCAATAACTTATAAAATAGCTATCAAACTGGGGCTAACATTCTTCTTCCAAGCCACATACAGAAAGCCACCATGTCTGTTCAAGGTTTTGATCCCAAACGGTTGCAAGAAAACTACATGCATCTGAAGGTGAGTACTGACTGCCCAACTATGTAAAACTGGTAAACATCACTCAGGTAGTGAAAAAGAAAGTTGTCCTTCCCAAAAAGAGTACAGCCAGTTTTGGTAATGGGAAACCTAACCAGGGACAGCTATGGTATTACTGGGAATAGCCGCTTGGTTCCAGCAACTGTAAGCAACGTTGAAACTATTTCCTTTTACTGTAAGCATTGCTTTAAATAGTTCCTGGTTAAAGCCTAAAACTACAGTCTTATTAATTATTTCACTCAAACTTGAGACTTACAATGGTACTATCACCAAATCTTCATTGAATTATTTTGTAATTACTGTTAAAGTCGTTTGTGGTTTATTTTATTAGACAAGTGAGGAACTAAAGGGTATGCCCACATACTGGACCATGTATTTTAAGGGCTTGATTTACCGTTGCATGCACATACATAAGTATGCCAAGCCAATTCCAGATGCTTCATTCATTCCTAGAAAAAAGAACATACAATGTATCGTACCTTACGATGCTGCTGTTGTCTCTTGTCTGTCTTTTCTGCATCTTCCTGCTCTTTTTGTTCTTCTTGGCTGAGAACCGGTTCCCTGTGGGTTTTCGTGTGCATTGTCAGCTGTGCCACATTCTTGAAAACTTTTTTACATTCCAGGCATCGAGGCTTTTTGGATCTCCCTAGTTTTGACCTGCCTCTGTGGCTTACAGGTTTGGCTGCACTGCTCTCTGAATTCTTGCTGCCAGTTTTCTCACTAGCTTCAGGCAATCCCCCTGATGGCTCCACCTCTGGTACACTTGGGGCAGCAGTTGTTGGAACACTGATGTTAACAGATTCAGCACTCCGCTCTGTCTGTTCTGAACTGTCTGACAGATCTTCAATGAACTCCTTTGATGGCTAGATATGACAGGAAACAATTACTAGTGTATTGCATATTGTTTAATTAAAATTCAGGACCACTAAGCTTCACCAAGCTCTTGAATAGGCATGGCAAGATATTTAAAATGTGTAATTAAAAAATGTATAATATATATAATCTGATGACCCACAAAATAAAGTCTTAAAACTTACATATACTTTAGAAAGACCACGAAGCTTCCTATTCCGTTTCTTGTCCCCATAGAAGCAAGCTTTCCGTCTGCGGTATGCGTAGGGCCTCTCAGCAGAGTGGATGCGCATGTGAAATATTAGCCTTTGCTCCCTCCCAAAGACTTTACCGCAGTCTGGACAAGCAAAAGACATCCTCTGGCTTCTTCCCCTTCCGCTCCAGCGCCCCGCCATTGTAGGGTCAAAGTCCAAAGGAGCCATATAGCTGTGGGCTGAATCCCACACTGTACCATCAGGAACACTAGCACCAGCAGGCTCACTGACCCCAGGATTGACTGTGTCAAGATCAGTGGTTAGCACTGATGTGGTGAGGCTGGTGTCGGGTCTTAATGACTGGGAATCAAAGGCATCAGTCGGCTCGGTTTTGATTGTGAGGCACTCTTGTGCTGTTCCATCTTCCAAGCCTATAGGCTGTTCAGGGACAGGAAGGTCATATTCATCTAGGATAGAAAAAGCAGGAGACCGGGTTAAAACTATAAATGATAAAAGATGTAGAAGGTGTCAATATGCCAGGTTTGAGATTAAGCAGAGGCAGTGTGATGAATTAACCAAAAATCAAACCAAAATGTCAGCTAAGCAAGAAGCATTTGTTGTCTGAGGTTTGTTTCTTTGGTTTGCACTGAAACTACAAGACTACTGTAGTTAAACTGGAGGTGGTCAGTTTTTAAACAGTTAGTTTAAAATCAGTGTATCTAATTCTACCTGTTTAATAGGTGGGTCTCAGTATATAAGCAGTTGATCATGTGCACTGCAACCGCACCAGGGTGCACACAGTATACTCCTGGAGGGCTGGTGTGACTTTCCTGCTCAAACACACCAGGTTCAACTTACCAGAGATAGCTGGAGCCATCTTAAAGTTAACGAGTCTAATCCCAGTTATATAAGGGAGAAAAAGTGATGGCTATTTAGAACCTAGGGGAAATGTGATGACTATTGCCCTTAATCTCAATGGCAAAGTTCCAGGAGAAGTTCCTTCCTGTGGACCATAGAGGGAGCAGGACCAGCAGGGATAGAAAAGGTGGCTTTGGAGAGAAAAGAAGCTTTGTTCTTACTACATTCATGTGCATTTTCTTTTTTTATGCAACAATTCATGCAGGTAAAAGAGACGATTTCAGCCAGGCCACTGCTGGGGTTCTTCAGCATCCTCAAGACAGGAGAGTTACTTTGACCGCTACTCCACTGACTCCTCACATCACTGCATGGCATCATTATGAGTCTCTCGATTTGTTAAGTTGACCCAACAATATGCATGCACACATTTCGACCAATACATAAAAAAAAACAAAGACACTCGTGCAAAAGTAGCCGAAGAGTATGAATAACGATATGCTATATAGCAGTATCGCTTACTAACACATGCAAAATAAAATCAAAACGCACATTAAGTGTACCATATAATTGTAAACGACTTTGCCAGTGACCGCTTGACAGTTTGCAGACAAACCCCATCATTTTAACCGCAACCGAACAACCAGACTGGGTTAACGTTACCTGGCCAGTCGGTGGGAATTTCGCCCTCCATCCATCTCAGCCTCCGTCTCAGAATCTCATTTTCTTTCCGCGCCCGAACCGTCTCCTCTTCGTACTCCAGCACCGTGCCGCCCACCATCTCCATAATCTGCTCCACCGCCGCCATCAGCCGCTCGTTTAACGCGCGGTGTAGAAGCTGTAATTTGGTCATTTTTACGTTTTCTTTAACCAGGTTTGATTGTTTTTTTATTTAAGTAACATTTACTAAACTGCAGCGGATGAAACAGCTAACTCGCTATCTTCTTGTTAGCGATGTTATTCTTCTTCGTCTAAGTAGGGGACCTCAACTCCATTACTGCCACCTAAGTCTGGAGCGCTGCACTGCACCGCTCACTGGGTCGTGAACCGTTATCTCCGCAATGTTTGTTCGGATGACAGCAAGCACTTTAGCATTGGATGCAAAGTTTTCTTTTCTTTTATTTTCTCGATTGTCTTAGAACTATAATTTAAACTAAGTGTATTACACAATTCAAGCTCATACTTCAACACCGTGAATGCCACTCTGAATGTTTCTCTAAATTGAATAGTTCCATTATTAAAGTAATGTAAAAAGTCATAGAGGTCTAATGTAAAAACTTACCAAGTCAGAATTAATCACACTGGAGAAGCATGAAGCATTTAAGGCCTCTTAAAGCTACCTCACATAAACTTATAACACTGCATTTATAAGTTTGCCTCACTTCCTGATCCCCCTGCCTAATGCAATGTCAAATTAACAAATGTCACAATATTTACATTAATTATGTTACTGATGTGACAGTGGTCAATGATGTCACAATGGAAGATAAAGTCACAATGGTTAAAGAAGTCACAATAGTCAACGAGATCACAATGGTTTAGGATGTCACAATGACTCATATCACAATGGTTAATTATGTCACTTTGGTTAGTGATGTCATAATTATTAATTATGTCACAGTGGTCAATGGTGTCACAATAGCTGTGATGTCACAGTGCTTGCTGATGTCACAATGATTTATGACATCATAATGGTTAACTATGTCACAATGGTTGGTGATGTCACAATGATCAATGATGTCACAGTGGTTCGTGGTGTCACCATAACTGTGATGTCTCAATGGGTAGTGATGTCACAATGGTATAAAACACGTTTTATAAGATGCCCCAATGGTTGATGGTGTCACAGTGGTTAATGACATCACTATTGTTAATGATATTGCAATAAATGATGACATCAGAATGTTTTTAAATTGTTACATCATATGGTCACAATGGTCAACAATGTCACAGTGGTCAATGAGGCCTCACTGGTTTATGATGTCATAGTGGTCAATGGTGTCAGAGTGGTTTAACACAAGTTTATTAAGTTTTATTATATAGCTGATGATGTCTCAATGACTAATGTCAATGTTTACTAATGTCACAATTTTTTACAATTTCACAATGGTTTATCATGTCATAATAATTTATAACAATTGCGTCTGGCAGTGCTGCTGGACCTTCTCAAAAAGAATTGAGACACACATGGGTTTCACAAATGAGACCCTGGTATTTCTGTTTTGGCTGGCAATGGGGCATAATACAAGGTGGTCTCCAAAATTTATGGAGTGCCTTGTTGCCCTTGTACACTGCATCATCCTGTCCCTGTGGAGGTGGTGGCCAGTGGAACAAGGCATTTCAGATATTCTGGAGACCACTGTCCACTGCATCACCCACAGAGTCACTGACCATTGGCCATTCATTACAACATTGTCCACCTCCTGAAAACATTCTGACACTGTGATCCCAGAGGATGAGCCCAGAGACAATGTGGCAAAGAAAGAATGAGGGTGAAAACAGTTTGGAGACAATCACTGGCTTTAATATTATGATGTGGTCTGTGTGGTGTTTTTCATGTCTTTTGTGTGATGTTTTCCTGCTGCACACAAATTGCCCCTTCAGGACAAAGAATCAACTATCTATCTAACTAACTAACTGGTGCACCCTGGAGTGACCAACTATCAGCAGAGATGTCCACTGACCATGATTATTTTTAAGAGGAAGGTTTAAAAATGTTAAAATTGTGATTCTTATTTATATAAATGTTTTGTGTGATTTTTAAACATTCTTTTGTGTTGTAAAGTAGTATTTTGTCTTTTTAAAAAGCCCAGAGAGATGCATCCCCAAACACACACCGGAATCCACCCCTTGATGACATGCCTCTGAAAAAGGATATCAGGGTTTTTATTGTGGCAGCCCATCCAGGTCCAACAGCACCACCAGGAACTCCCTAGTCAGTTGTTGTAAATAGATTTAATAATAGTTATCAATTTTTTATTTAAATGTTTTTTTTACAGAAATATTGTAGAAATTATAACTGGTTTCTATTAATTTATTTTATTCAATCATTAAATCAACTTCTTGAACTAATTTGAGAAGACTTAAAGATGCAGAGGGTGAGTGAGAAGAGTAAGGGAGAGCAGGGAGTGGGTGTACTGCTATGGAGCCATGCTGTTGTAATACATGCATACACGTAATACATTTATTCCTGAAAGTCTCTGGGATGCTCCTTTTAAACCCGATCATTTTCCTGACCTGTTGCCAAATGACCTAATTAGTTGTAAGATGATCCACCAGTTTTTTTTTTTTTAACATTTTAGCAATACACAACTTTTCCATTCCAAACCAAAGGTGAAAAAGAAAATACAGCACTCCAAAGCCACTGCTTTATTTCTAAAAAATCACACGTTTTACTATTGTTGTGGTATACTGGCATACAGTGATGTGAGAAAATAAATATCCTCCTTTAAGTTGTTTGTTTTTTGGCATATCATGTAAGGATGAAGTGAGTGGGTTAATATGATAATACAGGAGTATAAAGGTTTAAAGTATTATTATAACTGGTTATCAGTAAGTGTCAACAAGCTGAGTTAGTTGGCTGCTAAAGCAATTCAATGTCAAAAAAGCTCTCCAGTGTGAACAATCATGTACAACCTGAGCAAATGGAGATTTTACAAAAGGATTGTGTCACAAGAAACACTTACGTTTTCAGCCATTAACTGAAATTCAGTTTAATATTGCTACTGTGGTTGGTGTAGCATAGTGGCTAACATTACAGGCCTCCACACAGGAGACTGGGATTCTCTCCCCTTGTACAGTCAAGAACCACATGCTCCATCAGTCTGAGCCCTCAAGCAAAACTCCTAATACTACATTAACATATATATGTAACATGATTACATTTTAAGTTGCTTTAGATAGGATTGTCTGCCAACTGCACAAAATGTTAATAATCCTGGATAAACAAATAACTTGTAGGTTTTCTTAAATTAGATCACATTAGTCTGCTGATAGAACTGACAGGAGCATCAGATTTACAGTGGGTACGGAAAGTATTCAGACCCCCTTCAATTTTTCACTTTTTGTCATATTGCAGCCATTTGCTAAAATCA
>JBBPDA010000030.1:9760502-9772757 GCA_037974385.1 Arnoldichthys spilopterus
CCCCCCCCCCCCCCCCCCCCCCCCCCCCCCCCCCCCCCCCTCTCCCCCCCCCCCCCCCCCCACCACATACACTCCCATGGCATGGGTGTGTATTTTGGGATTTTAGATAGACATATTGTGCCATTAAGGCTGTGTCTTTTTCCTAGAAAGACTATAGATATTTTAGCAAGACAATGCCAGACCTCATTCTGTGTGCTTGACTGGCCTGCCAGCAGTCCAGTCTCCTTTTGAAAATGTATGGAGCTTCATGAAAAGGAGAATCTCACAACGACCACCACAGGATGTTGAGCACCTGACGTCTTGTATCAAGTAATACTGGGCAAAAATTCCTCTTGGCAGAACTGCAACACTTAATCTCCTCAGTTCTCAAATGTTTCAACAGTGTAATTAAAAGGAAAGGAGTGAACAGTATTTAACTTGCTTCTGTCTCAACTTTTTTAGTATGCTATAGTCATCAAATTCTAAATTTGTTGGTATTTACAAAATACATTTAAGCTGATATTTAAAAACATTGGAAATCTTTGTTTGAACATCTATCAATTAAGTAAATGTTTAATAATTAGGATATATGTAGGGTATAATAAATTACACATTCTAGTTTTTTATTGCATTTTATGAAAAATCACAGTTTTTTCCAGAAATGGGATTGTAGTAGTAATACAATAAAGATTTTCTATCCTATAGTAGATTACACAGTATGGTGGGGAAAGCAATTAACAAACTCACCATACAGTATATACATAAGCTCTTTTGTGGTTCATAAACTAACAAAGCACAGCAATGGGCTCAGTTATATTGCCTGGGCTTTTAAAGATCTGAGTGGTATGTTCCACCTCATACAAAATTATGAATCATGACTTGTGTATGAAAACGGGGGTGAATTTGGATTTTTTTTTTAACAAACAGTTGTTAAATGTATAAATGCACTCTGCAGATAACTATCATTCTGGGACAGAATGTACCAATTAGCAAAATATAGCTTTTATATAAAGATTTTGGTCTTTTTTGACTAAGCCAGTAACATTAGGTCATGTAGGTCATGTTTTTTTTGTTGAGAACCTACCTCATCTTGAGTTCACCATTATAAAAGACAAAACTCTCTGATGTCTGATTGTCCCAGATTTTTAAGTATCTGCATAATGCATAATTGTAAAGCACAGAAATTCTTATGCATGATGTCATAATACCAAAAATACTCATGTTTTCAAATTATTAGGTGAAGTAAAAGTGACTATTTGTCAGTGAACACACTCAACCATCACAACGAAATGTGACCTCTGCATTTAACCCTTCACATGTGCACACATGGAGCAGGGGGCAGCTATCAACAGTGCTCGGGGAATGTAGCGGGATGGTGCTCAAGGGTACCTCAGTAGTGCCCGGGCCAGGACTTAAACCTGCAGCCTTCAATTAACAAGGGCAAGATCCTAACCACTAGGCCACCACTGCCCAGGTGAATCCATCTAGCTTACATAGGTCAGGCCTTGATAATAAGACCCAAAAATTATTGTTCTTGGTGTCAGGAAAGTAATTTCATAATTCCACAGTTTTTAAAAAATAAGATTTTCTTAAAAATTAAAACTACAAAAGTGAAACATATTCAGAGCATATTCTGAACCTGTTTCCCACCAAGGGACATTTGCTGGGTTAAAACAATTTCGATTTGATGTTAATTTTATTCTAACAAATCAGCTTGTTAAAATTCTGTAGGCTATAAGTGGCTTATGGCCAATTTTTTGCTTATCAAAAGTGAAACGAGAGCCTGGCCAACATAGCTTTTTAGATCTTAATTGCCTTAAGTCAAAAATCTTTATCCTTGATCTCCTGAAGCTCCTACAGATCTTACTTTATTAATATGATTTGTGTACAGGTAGCTTTTTGCATTCAACTAACTTTAGCCTGTGTTCACGTTACCTGATCATATATACCATGATTTGCTTGGCCAACATAAATCCCAGTGCTAGCTGAAATTATTATTATTATAGCAGTGGAAATTGGTTAAGCAAATCCATGTCAAAAATGCAAAGGCTTCTGAATGAAACATTGCTATGCAATGATGTATGGCTGGCACATGTTTATTATTTCATGATGGTACCTGGCTCTAAATGTACTCTGGCTATTGCAGCCATTGCCTATTACCTATGGAATATCTGAGTCATTCAATTAAAATTTTTTTAATAATCTAAAAATGTAAAAAAAAAAAAAAATTTATTTATCACACAAAATAACCTACAAACCTGCAGGTGTTTGTGCAGTGACATTTTTTAAAACATGTTTTTGATTTAATTATGCAAAATTCTGAAAAAAAACAATCAATTATTTTCAATCACTGCCAGTGAGAAATGTTTCTTTTGTAAGCAAATTTATACACCAGATGGCAGTAAATGCACATATCTTGCTTTTCAATGTAGAAACACACATAAATACACACACTCTCTTAATGGTACAAGGGACCACAAGTGACTGGTAATTTAAACATATGTAATTTTACTTCACAGAAAAGACAAGAGATGTACTGATTTTAATAGTAAGTACACAGTCCATTCCTGATAACATGGGTAGGTTAGGTATAAGAGCAACAGCAGCACACATAGATTAGTCCATAAAGCCAGCAATCTGATGTTTTAATCCACAGTAGGATCATGGAGAGATATGGCAGACCACTGGTCATATAAAAACATATGTTTCTGTTTGAAAGAAGAAAAAAAAAGAAACCGTGCAATGCTGTTGCTGTGCTATTCATGTTGAGATGAAAAGGTCTTTATGTCTACTGTATTTTTCATATTAGCAGAATGTTAGACCTACTAAAGGTAAAAGAGAAAATGTGCTACAACCTAGAGATGAAACATTTCTTGCTGAACTCAACACTCTTCTCTCTGTGTCATCTGAACAACTGCGGCTTCTTATCTTAGATGAAACAGGTCCTGATCAAACAGTGAGCTGAATCAAAATTAGGACAATAAGAGGACCTGTCACATTCCCACTCTTTCAGGGACTCATTCCTTCTCTAATGGCTCATGATCTAAAGAGGTGAAACAGTCCTGGAAGGCTTAGCTACACTACACTATACGCATTCAGACAGATGTTTAATATTATTCTCTATATACTATTTTTTCTTTTACTTCATTTTAAATTCTCTCATAACACTTGTGTGCTTTCATTACCAAAAACAGTTTAAATTCATTTTAACATAACAGTTTTACAACCTGTCTTTATCCCTTAGAAATAAGCAACTTTAATATAAATGAACAGGTGTACAACTGTTGTACACTGTAGAGGTGAATTTAAATGTGTTTTGGTACATCACAAAAACTATTTATGCAAGCCATTGATATTTATGGGGAAATAAATGCTTATGCTAATGACAGCAGTGAATACACTGGTTTCTTCCTGCATGGAGTTTGTATGTTCTCCCCATGTTTCCATGGGTTTCTGCCGGGTGCACTTGTTTTCTCCTAGGGGAGAGGGAGTCTGAATGGGTTTGTCTGTGTGTCTGCCTTGCAATGGTCAGGTGATGGGTCCAGGGTGTTAATATGCCTTTCGCCTTATAAGCACTGGCAGCTCCTGCACCCCTGCGACAAGGATAACTAGGATATTACTGCTGAGGAATAAAACCTCATTCTTAAAATTAAGAAAAATTAAGAAAAGCATTAACTTTAAAATATATTTCTGTTGATTTCAACATTGCAGGAATCGCAGGAGACTATGCTCAGTCACAGGGAGTGGCTGGGGCCATTTAAAGGCAGAACTGAAGTGCAGCTGGTAGGCTTTTATGTAACACTGGGAGCAGAGAGGAGGCGAGGAAAATGATGGCTCTACCCGGCGGCTCTGACACGCTGTTATCCCTCTGGAGCTGCCCTGTCTGCCTGCCCGCGTGATCTGCAAGATCATTGATTTACAGAATGTGCATGTGTGCAGTCTTCTTCCAGACTTCAGTGCTTTCCTCCCAACAACACACACCACACACTGCACAAAGGGAAAAATATCAAGTACGTAATTACACTAAAGCAGCCCTTTGTTAAGGTGGAAGAATGTTTAAGCTGCAAGTAACCAAGTGCTGAATGTCTCCAAATGCTGTTATGCTGGTAACCCAGGATGTGCATCTCACTGTACCCTCCACAGCAGTTTATTACACAAGCAGGACCCTCTCCTAGAGATGCACGTGACCATGTACACCCACTACTAAAGCATGCAGAAGAGAAAGATAGACAGAATACAGAAGCATCCTATTTGCGGTTAATATTGCATGTTAGCAGTCTAGAGTAAAAGCTCAGTGGCACAGGCTAAATCAAATATTTATCTACTATCCCTCCATCCGTCCCCGCTTATCTCGACTACTGTCTTTCCTATTATGAATGCGAGTTGTATGTTGAGGAATGATTTTTATGGCACCACTTTACCAACATAGGGGCTTTGTAACAAATGCATAAGTACTCTAAAACATATTTTAAAAGTTATATTTTAATATATACTGTTGGTTTGTGTCAGAATTCAAGAGATGACGTGTTAAATGATCTAAAGTATATGATGTATTAAGATGTAAATTACATTGTTTTGATGTAGATTAAAGTAAAGTATGTTTGCTTGACTTTGCACTGTTATGACCCATCATTTCCAAGTATTGGTATTTATAATTCCAAGATGTCACAGTGCAGTGCAGCAGTGTTTTTAAATTTTCTATGAAGTCATCTTATGTCAATACAATGTCACTGACTTCATAAAACATGTCACCTTATCAATACTGACATAAGCTGCTCATAAGAATCTTTCTAAACAGGTTAATTTAGGCTTCTGTATGTCCTATGTATGTCATGTATATGTAGCCTTAAGTGTTGCTGATGTCATATTATGAATATAAAGCCTGTTATTAGCACGGCACATTCCTAACCTGCCTGTTCCTTTTTCTAGTAACTTTCTGGTAACCAGACTCTTTTTATCTGTATGGAAGCTGCCTTTTGGTCAAAATGCTAGTGCTACAGACTCCTCTTTGTGGTAAAATACACATGAATGACTTTTATCCCTCAGTGGTTTTATGTATGAACTCTTTCTATTTAACTTAATGTACTTAATAAACTTGTGAATAAATGTGTAAATAAATGTGTTTAGCCTGCATATGCAATGTTTTTACTAAGCGCTAATAAGGACTGGACTGCATTAGCTTAAGTTGGAGATACCACAGTGTATGCATATGCAAAAGATCATGAGTGTTCTTTGTCTGAGTGTGTCTTTGTTTGAGTGTGTACTGCCCACTCTAAAAGACAGACCAGAGCTTTTGAAGACAGACATGCTCTTTCTCCCATGGTACCTTCACTCACTGCCTACCTATGAATATTTCATTTACTCAACTGTGTGCATGTCAATCTGTAGTGTGTGTTTGTGTGTGTGTGAGCGAGAGAGAGAGAGAGATACAGAGAAGGGGAAGAGAAAGTGTAAATAAAGAAGGAAAAACAGATATATATTGTAATAAAAACAGCCCATAAACCAATTCATACAGGTAAACATGACTGTACTGGGGGAATGTGTGTTGAAAGGACAACAATCATCCCTCATATTTTTTTCCACAGAGCTGATGCATTTACACCCATCCATGCTTTCTTCCCTGCCTTCATCATTTTCACAGACAGCACACATTAAAAGCACACGCACGCATGAGTTATGTAACCACAGTGTAATCCCACTCTGCATTATTACAGAATTACAGAATGCCCTCTTCATCCTTTATTGAAGTGCACATTGTATTACCATATGCAGTCATCACCCTGTGCTTTCTCAGTGTGTTGAAGGATTATTTTTGCACATAGCCTTCTGTCTAAAACTGCAGTATTACTGAATTATTGTCATATGCAAGGTATTTTCAAAGTAAAAGGAATTCACTTCACCTGTTGCCCCACAACACATTTTTCAGTCTCAGTGACTTTGATATGACTTCTTTCCTCCCTCGATTCTGTCAACTAGAGCCCAAAAAGCTTACAATTGTTTTAAGTACAAAGGTTGATTCCATGGGCAATGCAAGTAGGGCAATCATACTTGGGTTCTTACTCAGAGGGGTCCATAGAGACAAGACACACTCATGTGTTTATTGAACCCCTCATATCTACACAATTCAGTGGCATTTGTAGGTGATGTTCTCTGTTAGTCAGTACACTCAATTTGTAAATTTAGCAATCAGTTTTAAAAAATCAGTCAGTGCCATAACTAAGGTCTTATAACCCAATTTCAATTGAAAAAAAAGGAAAAAATTACAATGATTGGTTGCTACTCTAATGAAGGTAAATGATTAAAACATATTATTATGTATAAACATATGTATGGCAAAAAGTCATCTGACCATTGTACCTGTATGAGTATCTTGGTATCCCTTTCCAAAACCACAGGCATAATAGAATTGTGCCCTGTAATTCAAGACCCTGGGGAATTCCAGAGTCCAGTGCTATCCATGTCCCAGCCATGCTTTGCACCACTCCAGTCAACACTTGGCATTGAGCATAGTTGTGTGCAACTGCTTGGCAATGGAAACCAATTTAATATAGCTCCTCGTGTACACTTCTTGTGCTTTTTTTTCCAGAAGCAGTTTGGGACTGTGTAATGAGTGATGCAACAGAGAACCCGCTCTGTGAATTTAGGTCTGCTGCTTTGCGACTGAGCTATTGTTGCTCAGCACGTACAGTTGACTGAGGCAGATCTAGCAGGGAAGAAATTTCACAAACTGTCTCGTGGCAATGTGGCATCTTATGATAGTGCTACATTTAAAGTCACTGAGCTTAGCTCTTCTGTATGACCCATAATACTCCCAGTGTTTGTCTGGGATATAGGGTATAGAGATTGCATCGCTATGTGCTTGATTTTATACACCTGCTAGCAGAACGTGTGTGGATGAAACACCCCAAGTCACATGAATTTTTAGCCTAGTTCCTAGTGTACGGGTAGACCACAATGACTGTCACTCATTTGGACATTGGACCCTGGCTGTCCATATGGGACTTTCCTTAGCACAAGTGAGTGGGTGAACCTGTTAATTAGAAAGGCTATCACATGTCTATAAGTGATAGGTGATGTGTGTTTAAGGGGCACAAAAACCTTAGTGTCTCAAATGTAACAGCTGCTTTCCACCCCTTATTAAACGCAAGCTTACAGTTTCTCATTCATATGCCTGTTTCTACCCTACCTGTCTCCCCTTCAAGTCCTCTCACCTACATGACCCCCTCCCTCTGGTTTAGAGTTTTCAGAAGCAGTGTGAAAGGCAAATCCTTCAGCTTCCCTACTGGGAGTCCATCTGTCCAGGAATAAGGAACTATACACCTGTGTTGGCTGTTCAGGGATCAGTTATAAAGCTGTACATGTAAAATAAGGATATTATAAATATCCTGGTTTCAGATCAGCTAGAAGAGAAGAATGGAGACAGATGGTGAAGTACCTGAAAAAGAAGTATAGACATGCCTTGGTGGTGAGGGCATAAGGCAAAGAAGACAAAAAAGGATGAAAAGAAGGCAGATATAGCATGTCCGGCTCACGCCAGGATACAGAGCAATATGTCAGGAACTCAGAGCAAGGGAAGCAGTTAAAGGGCAGAGAGAAAGGAAGCAATGTAAAGAGAGAGAGCTTATTAAAGGTTTAAGCTGAGTCAAACAGAGAACACACCCCACAGCAGCCCTTTTAACCACAGAAAATACAGACTGCACATCACTGGCACACTTAATTTGCATCTACATTTTGCTGATATACCACTATTTAAATACATACCTCTGCTGGAAACAGAAAAGGGGGAGAAAATGCTTCACAAGTGGTTTTTAAAGGTTTCCTCTGCCCTACTAAACAAGGAAACTTCACAAAACTTCGTTCATAAATTATTGGACAAGAACCAAAAAGAGTGTAACTATCAAACATACTGTGTAACAGACAGAATAATGGTCATACTACTATCTTTAAAACATTGACAATACATTAGCATAGCTAAACACTTTTTATTGTGAAACCTACATTTTGAATTTGTGTCCATTTTTGGAAATTTCTTTCGAGATTTTTCTGGAGCTCTCAGGACACAAATTATCATAACCTAATGTTACCCACCCTAATCTGTAGATCCAGGGCAATGTACAGTAATATGCAAAATACTTAGGCACCTATGTAAACAGTTTAAAGCCATTTATCTGAGCCGTTCTTTCTGTTCATGCAAACAGGAAAGCAGTGAAAAGAATGAAGATTTGTTTGTAAAAAGTAGCTAGTGTTGTGTAAGCTGGTTAGAAAAACACAGGTTTGGCTCCAGAATTCACCTGCATGCCTCCAGTCATTACATGGATGTGCGAAGTTCCATCAGCACTTGATTTAATCTAATGAAGGACTGATTGAGCCCAACCCAGCAATTTGATGGAAACTACAAGTAATGGGCGTCCACTAGGAGAGCTCTTGGAATAGTCAAGACACCAAATTGACATATAAAATCACTGTTTACTGTATTTGTATCTATTCTAATGTGTAAAAAAAAAACAAACAACTTACTGCTCAAACAGCTTTTAATAACAATTTTTTCAGGTACCTAAGACAAAATGTAAGTACTAGCCCTAAATTGAGGGAGAAAAAAAAAGCTCAGAACCAAGAAATGTATGGACCTTATTTTTATTTTTTTAAAAAGTGAGATATTGTATTCAAGTTTTCACAGAGGACACATCACAAATGCTGGTTTGTAAAAGAAAACAGAGAGGGGTGCAAAAGGACACCAACCAAAAGAAAAGAATAATAAGAGAGAGAGGCAGGGAGGAAGTGCTTTGAAACAGATGGCATGGCAGCCCACCAAGAGAATGATACTACTGTCAGCCAAGAGACTGAAGAAGAGTAGGTGGGAGAGCGGGAGGTGTGGGGAGACAGAGGAGTGATAAAAAAAAGAGAAACAAAGAAAGACAGACAGACAGAGAGGGGTGAGAGTAGTGAATACATTTTTTAAAAGATCTGTGAGATGATGGGAAGTAAAAAACAACAGTCGTCCCTCTCTCATGTATGACAACACATAGAGCATGCCACCCTAAACCACCAGTTAAAGAAAGACAATGTTCAGACGTGCAGCTGGAGCCACGTATGTGCTTTTGTTCAGTGCTTAACACTGTTTGAATTGAGACTGGGCACATAAAACTCACACAGTAACCTAAAACAAAGATGTCAAAAAGTGCTCTTAGGACCGAACATATAAAACAGGAGTGCCCGATCTTGACACTGGCTACCACCCAGAGTTTAGCCTCAACCATAATCTAACAAACTTGATCCAGGAAATGAGAGAATGGTGTGTTAGATCTGAAGTCTTCAGAGTGGTAGATCTCCAGCAGCAGTATTGGGTATCCCTGCTATAATGGAACTACTTTTTGGCTTTCTGAAGAACAGTGGATGGATGATTCTTCAAATTCTGAATAGAAACAACTCAGAAAAGAGGTTCTTGGGAACATAGACAAACAAACATATTAGATACACTAACAAACAAGTTCAGTTGGTGTGCAATATCTGTGTTAGTTGAAAGACTGTAGAATGTTTTCCATTTATTCTCCATTTAATTTTTTTTCTGGAGATTTGAAGGGAAACATTTCAATGTATTTGGCTGGTAAGTGTACTCTGGCATTTAACAGGACAGTGATTCTCAAATCCTGCCCCCCACGTATTTTTGCTGTAACTCCTGTACCCAGAATTTTTTCAGCTTAGTTTGAGGTTCAGGTGTGTTGGGAGCTGGGATCAACAATGTGGGCTGTATGTGGGTTCCTAGTGACTGTCCTGAGACTCACTGCTTTAGAGAGCCAAAATAGGTGCTTATGTTATAATGCTTCAAAGAGCCCTTATTGGCACCTTTTTTAAAGAGTAAATTCACAAATATTTCATAATTCTGAGGTGGTAATTAGTGTCAATGCTATAGTTAAAGATGTTTTAGGCCACTGTCCTCCCAATAATCCCTTGCAGCATAAGTTATGCTAAAAAAATAATGAAAAATACAGTTAAAGGTAAGTTATAAAGGGTATATGCGATCAGGTGTCTGGTTCTCTCTCAGACATACAATCCTACATAACTTCACTTGAACATACATGCACACTCACACATGCACACATACACGCACACACAGAAAAACAAGTCAAATAGAAAAAGAACTGCATAGCTGAGACAGTACTGTGAATACGGGTATAAAAATATATAAAAGTAGGTAGTGCATGAGGGAGGAGGAGAGGAATTGGTCCAAGAACGCTGCTAGGAACATTTCCACACACACACAGCCAGACTGCCACCGAAGAACATATAAAGTAGATTCTTCACTTCGTGAGTCACCTCGAAGCCAAAGCCCTCCCCAATCACCACATGCCAGGAACTCCCAAACTTCTTATCCATGGACTCCTTTATCATCTTAGCTGCACTCTGAAAAAAAGACAGACAGGAATTTAGTGTGAAAATGACTCTGAATCGTGAGTCATGTGAAAATGTCTGAGAACAACCACCTCATTTTAATGGATTCATATTGGTGCTGGGTATTGACAAATTTCAATATCACAGTATTTTCCAAATATATCATGATATTGGGTAATATTTAAGTTTGCACTATTAAAGTAATACCAGTTTTAAGCTTTCTGTAGTATTCTTTGTTACAAGGATGTCTGTCATAGCTAGTATGGATTAGAATGTTTTGGTCTGTTCTGTTCCTCACACAAACTTAAATATGATTTAGTTATTAATCATTTTAAAATGTCCTTTTACAACAATGTAAAGCACCAAACACAAAATATACTGCAGTCAGCTATGTTTTTTTTTATTACAGCTAAAAACTGGAGCCATATTTATAATAAAACATAACCAAAGTCTATGAGTTTTTATTCAACATTTCACATACTGCACTAAATTAAATTAACCAGAACTAATTATGCTGTTTATGTAATGACACAGGAACTTGGAACTTGGTTAATGTTCTAGTAGTACATACAATATCCACAATATGCTCCATAATGCATACTGTGCCATGTCATTGTGATGTAATTTATCACAGTAACAATAAATAGTGTCATAATAGTGCCCAGCTCTTATACAAACTAAGCAAACATAAAAAAAACTGTAAGTTAAAGAGGACAGAAATGAACGTGTAGGCTACTGTAACAGTCCAGATGGCAGCACTATGAGAGTCTGGCAGGACGCAAGTGTAGGAACTCCGGTCCAGACAGTGAGGAACTGACAATCCACCCACTAGTTGGAAAATAAGACTATGCAAAAAGCCACTTCTGTACATCTCACCTGAACATGACACAATTATATACAAAGCTCTGACCTCATTGTTGGTGGCAAATTTTTCACAGGCTGTGACACATAGCTCCATAGTTTCAACTCTCATCTCCTCAGGCATATCTGTGTGCTATAACAAAAACATGGCAAAATCACAGTTTTACAATATTACAATATTGCCAGCTAGATATGCCCACATCCTGGTTAGAAAACAAAACAGAAAACTTAATAGGCCCCTCTCTTTTCTCTCTCTCTCTCTCTCTCTCTCTCACACACACACACACACACACACACACACACACACACACACACACACACCCTCCACTCCCATTCACTCCCACTCCCTCCTAGCCCAGTACCCAGCCATGTCTGCTATGACTTATGACTTCAGCCTCACTGTGACCCTGACATGTTGTTACTCATTTACAACCACATGTTTGGTAATTGCACCATAATTACATGTTAATTATATTTTCCCAGCCTTTAGTGGAAACCACACAACTTTTTACAAACCAATATATGTCATCAAAAGTAAAATAAAAAAGAGAAAGATAAAAAATGTAATGGTGCAACAGTAAGTGTTGAATCAATGATGAAATTATTATTACTGTGTTAGTTTTACTCAATATCGCTGTTACTCACCATTGCTTTTATTCACTTTAACTTTTACTCACAATCACTGTTTTTCACCAATACTGTAACTCATCTATTACTGTTAGTCACTATAACTGTTATTCATTATAACTGTTACTATAACTGTAACTAACTATCACTGTTACTATTGTTGTTACTCAGCATTGCTGTTTTTTTAAAATAAAACTGTAACTTACTATCACTGTTACTCACTATGACTGTTATGGACTATAACTAACACATGATCACTGTTACTATCACTGTTACTCACTATGACTGTTATGGACTATAACTAACACATGATCACTGTTACTATCACTGTTACTCACTATGACTGTTATGGACTATAACTAACACATGATCACTGTTACTATCACTGTTACTCACTAT
>JBBPDA010000030.1:9772857-9806773 GCA_037974385.1 Arnoldichthys spilopterus
TGAGCAAAGGGTCTGAATACTTAGGACCATGTGATATTTCAGTTTTTCTTTTTTAATAAATCTGCAAAAATTTCAAATATTTTTTTGTCTGACAATATTGGGTGCTGTGTGTATGAGGGGAAAAATTTATTTAAATTTTATCAATTTTATCAAATGGCTGCAATATGAAAATCTGGTCACCCACAGCCCGATCCAGGGTATGACTCACCTGTTCCTGGCCCAGGACAAGTGTTCCTCCAGGCCGGATGGAGTGGCGGGTTGCCAGGTCCTTTCCCTCACCTTTCAGTTTGCCTCCCAAGTAGGCGTGCCACACTCCAGCTCTTCTGTTCCAACTGACACATACATGCTGCCATACACCAACTGTCAGGTTCAGAGTGAACTGCGCCACCTACGGCAAGGAGGAACAAAACTATTAAAAATAGCTCCACTGAAATGTGCAATATTTCACTGGCACATGGTTTCTGTGAGATTGTTTCAAGTGTATCACCCCTATGGCTGCATAAATGCTTGCATATTAAAATATCATCACCAGAGCCTTTGGGAAGAGACTGAATCACATTAAAACTAAATCTTATGAGTACCCATGTTGCTATTTTGAGGAGACATGGCCTCAGGGATACACTTTCCACTGAAGTCCTGTCAACACCATGCTGAAATGCAACGGTTAAAAGTGAAACAAAAAAGTACAAAAATTCAGCAGAAGTATGTTGAAGGACCCATATAATGGAAAATTTAGTTTTCCACATGTTTTATTTTTAAAGGTGTGATAGTAAGTAAACCCTGTTGAGCTTTGATTCAGTCTACAGTCTGGTCCATTAACTAATATAGAAATCCATCTATCCATCTATTTTCTAAGCGGTTTCTTCCGTTTCTGGGTCGCGGGGAAGCTGGAGCCAATCCCAGCTGACTGCGGGCTTAAGGCGGGGTACACCCAGGACAGGGGGCCAACCCATCGCAGGGCAACACATAGACAGACAACCATTCACACACACGGGCAATTTAGAACATCCAGTCAACCTACTGCAAGCCTTTGGACTGTGGGAGGAAAACTTTGAAATACAAACCATCATCCAACTACCTACCTAACATTACTTTGTATTACCTTTGGTGTTACCTTTCCCTATAAGGGGACAAGTAGACCCAAACCACACCAGCAAAATGCCCACCACAGCATAAAAGAGCCAGCAGCCCCATGTAGTAGGGTGTCTTGGTGTATGCCACACATGCACTTGCCTCACTTGTACAGAATATGATGAAAGATGACTCATCTGACCATATTACTTCTTTTACACATCTCTGAAGACCAGTGTTTATGGTTTCTTATACTGAGCCATAAAAAGTAAGCCTTACTATCTCGCTCTGTATAGTTGTTGATGGACAGCTCTTGCTGAATCTGTCTAATCATGTCCTGTATTCACAACAGCTGCTCTTTTGTTTCTTTTAAATATCGCACTCACGCACAAGCATCACACTTACTGAATGTGCGCTTTCGATCACAGTTTCATTTTTACTGACGTCTCTCCCATAGAAATAAATACATATTTCACTTTGGTCATTTTTCCTGTTAAAACACTTGGCAGTTGAGCAGTCTTTATGACTGAAGCTCCTGTTATCCGTCCTTGAATAATGAATCCTTTTTCAAAGTCATTTGAATCTCTTGCCATCTTAATCCAAAATCAAGGTCTACTGGGCTTACTTAGTATTTAATACATACCACAGAACATGACAGAATGTTAATTGCTTAATTTTATCTGTAGCCTTGTCTGGTAGCATCTGCACTCATATGTTCAGGATTTCCCATTACTCTGTTAACCATTTGTATATAACTATCATATGAGCACACCTTTTTACACTATACACCACGATTAGTGGTCTGTACCTCATTATTGATGATAAACTCAATGGGGCCATGAACCAGCTGCTGCAGGACCAACTCATGACTCTGCTCCGACACGGCATATGAAAATCCAGTTCCCAAGATGCTCTGTGCAGGTTTGAGCCACATGCAGACGGTGAGGGCATGAAGGGCAGGGATGGTGTGCTTCACTACAGCATACATAGAGCTGCTCCTCATGGGAAATGAAAGCCTATAACTCTCTGGAAACTTGTTCTCAGACAGACCTAACAGACACAAAGGCATGTATGAAGACAAATGTAAAGTTCTAATTGTGCGATTCACACAGTTAATGTACATATTGTCACGATCATGTATGATAACTTTTTTACAGTATATACTCCTTAAAGATACCCCTTAAATAGTTTACACATTTCATTATAAACATACCAATAGAAATGATGTAAAATTATTACATTACATTAAAATTCAGACTTTTTTCATTCACCTATATATTGCCATTTTCAAGATTTTAATTCTGTGACAATACATTTTCCCTCTCCTTCATTTAGAAATTTTTGGTGTTCAAAATGTGTGTCTTAGGTTAAGAACTAGTGCTGCAAATCTAATTTGCGAATAAACACTGGAGCTCAACAGTCACCCAAGTAGTCCAAATCATTTTTATAAAAATATGTTGTCAAAATGTTTCTCAACTTGCTCAGATCATGTCCAGATTACTCTTTGGACATTTTGCCTCACATCACACCACAGAAACAACAGTTGGACATAGAATATGTCTAAGCTGACTGACAACAACTGGGGGCAATTACTTAATTAATTAAGTTGTAGTAATTATCTGCTTAATGATAGAAGCCCCTCCCCCAGGTAAGCCAGTGAGATTGGACTGAGGAACAGCGAGGAGATGAGGATGTTATTAATTTAAATTAAAGTTAAATTTGCAGGAAGTTAGATAGGAAAGAGGATCAGCTTAAGGCATTTATGAATCTTCTTTTAGTTTGGAAGGAGGTCTATGCCTGAAGATCCTCCCAAACTTTAATAAAATAGTATTTAATAATGTAAAAAGGTCAAACTTTAATCATAATTACTAAACCTTTACATTTGGGATTAGGAATACATCTATATTCACATATAAACATATGTGTTAAACGCTATGCATGTGTATTAATAATACTACAGAAGACCTTTTAAGGCAAACCTGATAAAATTCTTGGCATATTGGTGCAACAACACACCCACCATACCATCACACTCCCGAATCTGCCTCCAGACCTCATTAGAATCAACCAGATCAATGCTGTGATTGATCAACAGAATGCAGGGTGTGGAATGGAAAGAGATGTCCTGAGAAAAGATCTATTTATAGCCCCTCAGTGGGCAGCTAAATATTGAACAGTTTTACATAATTGATTAGTGTTAATACAGTAATGAGTTTTCCTTAAAAATCTGCATTTTCTAAAAACAGGAATTGGAGACTTTATAAGGGCCTTAGAAATACTCTCTTTTGTTGTTTAGGTTTCTCCTTTTTCGCACTTCTTTTTGTGGTTTAAATTTACATGAAAGGGAAACTTATGCAATACACCTCTACCAGCAAAGCTACAGGGATGTAGCTATTTTAAAAAATATTTTTATTTTACAGAATATTACCATATATTTAACTGCTTTCTATCAATCAATTTCACAAAAACTAAAAATTGCTATTTATGTGTTACACCAACACTAGTATAGACAATATATTTCCTAGGACTCTTTATCCCTTTACACATTCCCATACCTTGCTCAAGGCTGCTGATTCGCTGGTGGACAGCATCCAGCCCTTGGTCAATGTGCTCTTGATGTTTTTGGGTCTCTTTGCGAAGGGCTTTCCTCTCCTCTTCCAACATTTTAATCTTTCTCTTCAGCTCTCCCTCCAGATCCTCCACTTTCCTTTGTACTGTCACCCTCTGACTTGTGCTCTGCTGGACCCTTCCTTTATCTTTCTGTTCCATCTCTGTGTCGTTGTGAGCCAGTGGGGCCATTTCTGACTGTGTACAAAAAAACAGACTATTGTTACTGAGCAAAATATAATTTGCACAAATTGCTCATTTGCCCTAATGTAGAACATCAGTCAAGACGTGCTTAGAGTCTGAAGTCTTACCCTGGATGTATGTCAGACCCTTTCCACAGTAGAAAAAATATGCTATTTCTGTCTCTTTAGGAATACCTTAGTTGAATTATGCAAATCTTTTAACGCTAACATTTATTAAATATTATTTTTGATGAATTTACAAAACCAGAAGTGAACTGGATCTTCATCTTTGTAGGTGAACAAACAATCTCAGTTCATACATCTTTGTGGAGAGGTATAAACTGTTTTCACAGCAAAGGGATCCTACCTCTCCCCTTTTACCCCTCATTGCTCAATAGAAGCTCAACATAGAGTCAGAGGATGTCATAAGGGTCTACAGGGTCCTAGTTAACCTAGGTTACAGTGAAAATTATTTAATTTGATTATGGTGATTAAAAATATTTACAACTGTTTTTGTTCCATGACTCATAGGGTGCAGAAATAGGTTACACAATCTCAAATACTCAAACATGTGGTTTGTGACACTGTATGACAATCAGAAATAGCTGATTCAGGTGTATTTTTTGCTTTGTCTTCTTCCAGTTTTTATAGATAATATGTCAAATGAAAGTCTATTTAAGAAGACATCAAACATTTTGGGGCAAGTTTCCAATGCTAATTAAGAGTGTATTAGTTTTCAACAATATTACCCTCATAGCCCCAATGCAAAAATAAAGAATCACACCAATATGTCAATGCCAGTGTTTGTGGGGAAATGAGGTACATTTCTGCCAAACTTTGGCAAACTTTGACCACTCTTTGTAAGGTCTGTTTAGATTCTCAAATGCTGTTCACATAACATCATAATCTTTGTTTTTGGTGTTGCAATTTTAGTGAGTTTTACTGAACATGATGACAACCACGTCACTTCCTCATTTACAAGAATTTTAACTTGTTAACTTCGCTGTTATGTATGAGAGAGAAACCTGCATGCTCAGTTCCAACCATGCTGCAACATCAGTTTGGATATATGATTTGACGAAAATGACATTTCATCTCCTCCAAACTCATGATGATGTTTTTTTTAGCTGCACCCCCACCTCCCTCCACGTGATCACACTGTGGTCTTGTATTAATGTGATAAATGAGATTACCTGTCATTACAGCATTAGAACATCGATGCTGTTTCTCGCGCAGCATTTATGCCTCTGTGAAATGACATTTTGTTGATGCTCCACTGAGGGCTCTTCATTAATGCAGAGGAAGCCCTACATTATTGATCTCTAGCAAGGCTTTAATCACGCAAGCAGTGGCGTAAGAGCCCAACCACTGCAGTGTGGTGATAAAAAACTGAAACGGCAATGATGCCTCCATCTGAGGCCAATGAAGGCTGCAGAAGCGTAAATCTCTCTCTCTGCCCCATGCTCTGTGCTCCGTGAGCAGGGCTTAAATGAGCTAGAGTCAGCAGGGAGCTGAACTTTACAGCACCTTTATAACCACCCATGCTGGTAATTACACACACAGGGTTTATTAATGTAAACACATTCTGGAAAAGAAACACTCCAGGACTTTCAATAAATGTAGCTAAAGAGTAGAACTTCATTAACAATATATAGATGAAAAGCATGCCTAATCAAATTTTATATGATCCATATAAAGAATAGAATTGCCTTCAGTTACATATAGACAACATAACTGGTGCTCAGAATATAACTGGTGCTTTTTCTGATGCTCAGAAAAATAACAGAATATAACTCCATCCACTAAATTATTCCACATTCACTCAACATTTTAACCACATCTGATGTTTTCCAACAAGATATTGAATTGTTACACTCCAACGGTCTATTTAGGTCAAAATGCTATAACATGACTTATGACAATCATGTATGATACGTGGTACAAGACACAAAGAAAGCATTTCTGTTTTGTCTCATCAATTGTCCCATTTAGCTCAGTGTTGCTGAGGACCAATATTGAGAGACCTACACTGGCCTTGGTTTATATTTTTCTTTCAGTCAGACTCTTTATGGAATAATGAGAATGAATAAGCATCTGTCCAACTTGAATGTTAGACCTTTTTAGAATTTTTTTACATTTCTGCATATAATAGTTAAAAGATTGTGGTAATGTGTAAACAGTCATTCAGAGTTGTTTAATGTAAAATACGCTAAGAAACTTACCCAGTGAGAATTATTTCAACAATGATGAAAGAAACCAGGCATCTAAAGGAAGGACTCTTAAAGCTTCCTTACAGAAAGTTACAGGGTTATCAATCAGAGGCCTGATGTCAAAGGCATTAACAATACCTTGAAGGGAAGGTTTTGGCATAAAACATCTTTTATAAAAATCAATTGGTGGAGTGGAGTTACATGCAGGGGATTGTAAGACAAATGAGCATTTTTTTCCAGATTTATCACTTCTTCACTATTAACAAAATTACATATAAAAATTGTGTACTCTACTGGCGGTCTGGGGCATTGAATAAAACTGCATTATCTGCACTGTGGACATTGTTAATGGCAAAGCACCATTGGAAATTATTTTTGTCCCATTACCCCTGCAGTGCTGGATTAGTGCTAAATGAAGTCAGTGATGAATTTACAGTGCTTATTTGAACAGGTGTTTGATCAACACTACTAATTCAGCATTGCAACGGTTTTATTGCACTACAGGTTTTCAATAAACACATTCATCATTATATAAGTTTTATGCTTATGTCTGGCTTCCAGTGTGTCAACACCTGACCTAATTAAAATGTGAACATCATGTCCATAAAACAAATCATTCATGTTTGTCTTTCAGTGTACATTTGGCAATACTTGTAATGATATTTAATGAATATAGATAGGATGAACGATTAAACATTAAACGGGCATCCGGTGCATTACTTTTACAGTGTCTTCACTTCAGCAGTGTGAATAACAGGTTGCTCCCTCCCCTCCTCACCTCCAGCCTCTCTATCCTCTCTTTCATGTGCAGTATGGCTCCCTCCAGCTCCTCCACGGCTCCTCCTCGCCCCTCGTCCCCCATCATGCCCCTCTCTCTCTCTCTCGTCCTTTCCTCCAGCACCAGCCCGCCGCCTCCTCCTCCGGTCCCCTCGCACTCCGCCAGTTTTCCCGTCAGTTCCCGGATGGTCCTGCGGTCGGCGCGAATCTCTTCCTGCTGTCTCTGTGCAGTGTGGCGGAGCTCCTCGGCGGCGGCGCGCAGGGACCCCCACTCCGCATCCTCATCCTCCTGCTGCTGGTCCGCCTGAACAGCCTTGGGCTCGCACTGACCCGGCGGCACGGGCGTGCACAGCAGGCGGCTGTAGACGAGCCTCTGCTCGCTGCCCGCGCGGCCCACGCCCCCGGTCAACCCGTAGAAGGTCGGCGCCTCGGGACGGCCCGGAGCCTCGGTTGCGTGGAGAGCGTCCAGAGCGCCAGCCCTGGCCACAGAGCCCGGGGAGAAGGGAACCGTAGAGGAAGAGCGGTTTTGGGTGAGCGGAGGAGACGCGGGAGAACCGCTATGAACCGCGGCTATGATGCAGATAACAGCGCCGATAAAAGCCACCATCCCGGCGGCCAGGATGACAACGATGAACTTCAGGGTGGCGGTTGGAGCAAGCGATAAAGACAAGAAAAATGGTAACTGGTGACTGAAAGCTATCTAAAACGAAAAATTAATCTAGAGGGGAAAAAACGAGAGTGGAAAACTGATAACAACGAAAAAACGTGAGACTGAAAGCTGGCCAAAACGAGAAAAAAACGTGCCACGGCTTCCTAAAAAAGCAAGCACGTTTTAAAACGTGAAATCAAACAAAAGGAGAAAAAAGACAAAAACAAAAAAAATCTCAACATTTCCAACGAAAGCTTAAGTGTTGAACTACACGCGCTACATCGCCTACGGTGTTCGAAATAACAGGTTAGAAACAGCTGCTCTCTTCCAGCGCTGCCGCTCAACTGCTCTCTCGTCCGGCAGAACAGCGCCCCCTGCCTGAGTATCTCTCTCTCTCTCTCTCTCGTTGTTGACTGGGAGAGCGAACTAGTCGGCGAGACCGAAGAAGTGGGCGGAGCAAATGGAGAGGGGGTGATAAGGGGGTAGGCTCATAGGAAAGCCAATGGGAGTTCGAGTTCAGGGCCGCTTTGAGAAATCCCCGCCCACACGCAGTTCAGCCTGCACGCATGTGCTCCGGAGCTGGTGCAAAATAAGGCGACCTCCAGAAATCTTACCAAGGACCTTGAAGGTACGCTGTGAATGCTCTGCTCATTCTGCGGCATGAATGGGACTTGACACAATATTAGGCAGGTTGTTTTTATGAAATGACTGACTGGTGTAAATTGCCAGTTGAATAATTAGCTGATACAGTATAGAGAAACGTAATAACTCTGCTACGGTCTTTCTGCCCTGGAACCATGATATCGCATAACATCCAACAGAATTCTGGTCATGAACTGGACAAATTTCGTGAGTTACATGTAAGACCAAGACACACAGAGAGTTGTACTGACCACTGAGGACGGCTGGGGTGTCCCATATAGTCATGATCAGATAGTCTGTGGCAGCAGGCCCAGCAGGTTACTGTGCTAACCACTGACCCACCTCTACAGAGCTTTTACAGACACGCAAACACACTCATGTCACACAGATGGTGCAAACGGACATGCAGTTACATGACACTGTAGAGATTAGCCTCTGGATAATTATGCCAGCTTTATGTTTTCTTCCCTGTTCCACAGAGCAGAGTGCAGTCAACAGCACAGCACAGTCAGCAGAGTTAAAGTGAGGGGAGTTTGTGAAACAGATGTGATGAGCTCAGAGACTCTGAGGCAGTGGAACAGCTGTGTGTGCCCACTTAACAGGCTGAAGTGGAACATCACTGTCTGAACGGGGACAGAGCGAGAGAAAGAGAGAGTAAGATTCTGAGCCAGTTATTACCAGGCTGAGGGAGAGAGGAAGAGAGAGGGGGAAGGAGAAAGAGACAGACACACAGAGAGCACAAGATAGATTAAGTGGGAGAGATGTTCAGAGAGAGAGAGAGAATGAGAAAGACAGAGACAGAAAGAGAGATGCTGAGATAATTTCTTATTGAAAGATAGAGAGATGCCTGGCAATTATTACCAGAAATAGAGAGTGGAGGAGAAAGAGAGAGAGAGGGACAAATAGATATGAGAAAGAGGTGCAGAGTCAGTTATTACCAGTGTGTGAGAGAAAGAGCGAGATGGCGAAGATTTAAAAGATAAATACAGAAAAAGAGACAGGTGAAGAGAAAGCAAGAGAGAAAAGAAAAGACGGAGACATAATTATTACCAAGAGAGTGAGCAAGACAATGTTGCACCTATTAAAACCAGGTGCTGACAAAAAAGCTGTAACTGATCAGCACTAATATAGACTATTGAGACCGGGTGTGAATGGGCCCAGGGGTGTGTGTCAATGAAGTGGGCCAGCAGTTCTGTGACACACATCAGACTCTTTTTCTGTCTCTGCATTGAGACTCTTATTAGTACATCACACAACCCAGTTTGAGGAAAAGTGGAGCTCAGAGAACTGAGAGTCTATTTTCAGCCAAGCTTTTCTATCCATCACTACAAAGCATAAATTATACCTGTCACAAATATACTGAAGAGCTCCCTGAAGGTACATGCAGCACATCATCCAAATACATTTTTACAGCAGCCCAAAAGGCCAAACAGGGCCTGGTGCATTTCTACCCTGCTACGGAACTCTCTCATCATTTACATCCTTGAAAACCATTTTGCTCATTTGTTAAGGCCTGAATTCCTATCTGATCTGAAAGGATATGAAAAACAAGCTGGCTTCCTCGTTTCTACGCTCATCTGCATTACATTAACATTCAACTGGCAGGAACAGGCCATGCCCAGCCCGAGGCCTGTTTGTTGTGTTTACTTCCACACTGGTGGGTCAGTACTGCCCTCTAGTGCACATCTAAACAACCACTCCTAAGGGATATAGAGCTGTGGGAAACGTCCTGTCAAAGAGGAGCCTCAGTGTAAAATCAGCAGTATGAACCTACAGTACACCACAGGCCCACCCCTTCTAATTAAGGAAATTCAGCTATTTTAAGAGAAACCTATTGTTCACTCAAGCGCGGAGTTATACACATCCACAGCTTTTATAATCCTCATAGGCAAGCACTGCCAGGAGAAACAACGCTCTGTAGCAGCTGGACATGTGCCTAATATTACCATGGTCAGTGCCAAGCCAAAGGTATAAATCTCCCCAGCCCTGGTCTGTGCAGCAGCGGTACTGTTCTCTGGAGTGATGGAGTGCCATCCAATACCTTTGGGAGAAGTTAGAGTAGTTTGTGATCCAGAGCTACTCACCTACTTCACGTATGTTCTTGTTGCTGAACTTTATTAAATCCTAACAGCAATATTCCAACATCTAGTATAAAGCCTGAATGAATATCCTTGATTTCAAATGAAGTGTCTACATACGTTTGGACTTTAGCCTACACTGGAAACCTATATAGAGCTATAGGTTTCCATGCACCAGTGAAGCCTACACTTTTCTAAATGATTCTTGGCTTGGACGTATGGTTCCATGAAAAGGCTTTAACTGGTACAAGTCCTTTACATAACATGGAGTTTCTTAAAACATTCTTCTCATTTACACAAGCAGTTTTTTCCACTGAAAAATTCATTATGGAACCAAAAAGTGTAATTGCACCAAAAACCTCCTGGTGAACACTTGACAGTTAGGCCTGCATTATGTTGACCACAATTAAAATGTTGTGGGTCACATGTAAGCCATGATAAAAAAAAAAAATAACAGTGTGAACATTCTAATGTAGTTTTTTGCATTTTGCAGCTTTACAATACTCAGTACTGCAACAATTAGCAAGTAAAGCCCTAAACATTAAAGTGTAAGGTTATGTAATTTACATAAAATCTACAAGATTATCTTCTGTCATTTTTAATATGAATGAAGTAAATAAGCAAGAGAAAATACCATATCAGTCCAACAATGCTGCCATACACAGTGTTCCAAAATGTATCTATAAAGACATACAACTGCATCGATTTGGAATGTGAGAAATGTGTGCATTTTGTGAACTCCCAAAAAATAAAAATCAGGCTATTTTCATAAGTAAAAATCTAGAATAAAGGAATAAACCTGTAGGCTTTTCACTATGATTAAAGTTTAGCTACCAACGGTCAAATACACAAATTACAGTTGAATCTTTATCTGTTTATGTAATGACCTTAATACCAAGGCTAAAGTGAACACACTGACTGATTAGCTTTAGTACCTGGCACTAGGTCGAAATGTCGCGAAATAATATTTTGTACACAGCACTTACAAGTGTCTATAGTGAAAGCAAAGCTTAGATTTCATAATCTGGAGTGTGAAATATATAGGCATTAACTCCACCTTTTCTGCAATCATACAGTCGTGTGCAAAAGTTTCAGCATAACTGGTTAAATTACATTTTGTTTTTTTACTTTATTTTTATGTGAAAATAAACACACTTCTGAGAACACACTTCTGCACATTTGAATGCACAGATACTGTTTATTAATTGAATTTAAAATATAGGAAAGTTTTAAATAGAAATTGTCCACTGAAATTTGCAGTAAATTCCATCTTTTCATTTGTTCCCTGTAGAGAATATGCTCATTTTCATCTAGAAATAAAATATATATATATGTAAATTGTTGGGGGAAGTTCTTTTGCTTTCGACTGTACATGCTAACAATAGAGTAAAAAATAAGCATTAGTCAAGGCCACCTTCAAAATCTGCTAAAGCAGCTAATTAGAATAAGAAATTTTGTTTGCAAAATATATTTAATGCATTGATTAGCCTCAACTGCTAGAAATACACTTTATACACAATTCATCAAAAGTAGTGGAATCCAAGGACTGGAAAAATGTTTGTGGTAATACTATAAATATGTATGATTAACGTACAGCTGCAATCAGATAATTTTGTAATAGAGATACTGAAATACTTAGCTGTACTAAAATAAATAGTACTGTACTGTAGTTGGATTTCAGGTTGACTATGTAGGACAGTTCTACTCAAACTGTAGATTTAGCTGAATAGGTTTTAGCCATCAAGTCTCTATAGCCATCTATTCACAAATGCTTTCTTTAGAGAAAAGATGACCATATTAAGGAGCTGGTTAAAATATTACCCCTTCAGGACACATCACAGACTTCACCTGCGAAAAACCACAAACAAGCATTTATTCAGACTTTTTACAAGCTATACTAGGCTTACTATTTCAAAGCAGTACAAAAGTTTATGTTTTTGCCAGACAATTTTTTAAAAATCTATACAGAATACACAGTCCAAAAGCCTCCTTTTTGCCATTGTAAAATCAACATTTAAATAATTTTTTAAAAATCATTATTTATAGAACAAAATTGTATCATTAGCCTAGACTCCTTATTCAGAGTCAATTTGTTGGCCTGCCCCAGGGCTTTTTTGGGTAAGTACTACAGCCACATTAGCTTCAGAAAAAAATACCAATACCTACACAGATACAGACTGGTTTGAAAAATACCTTGAAGTAAACAATTCAATCCGCATTAATACTGCAGCTCTATAAATAGATAAGGCAGAATTGAACAGTATAGATCAAAATTTAACCTCATAATTTCTCTGTATGGCCTCGCTCTCTCACACACACAAACATCCACATGCACAGGCACACGTGCTAAATTTACAGGTGCCATAACCAAGCTGTGTAGTTTAGACTGGGCTGACACACAGGCTTTATGGAGGAGCCCCATTTAAATAAATTAAAGGGCCCTTACATAACAACAAAGCTCCTCATATACACAGTGAGATGGTGTTTTACATGCACCACCGCATGGTAATGCGCACACAGAAAATTCATTTGAAAATGGCTACGAGACCCTATGATCTCATTAGAAAGTGACTGTCACTGTAAAAATAATGTGAATGTTTTTAAGGCCAGTTCACCTTGAACGGTCTGTTGATGAGATGCTGGACACACTTAAGCCACACAGAATCAATACAGCAAACTGTTTTTGCATGATTAAATAAATTTAAATAATAAAAGTATCACAATAGCATCCACTTTTCTTTCTTAAATAAGAATCAATACACACGACGTAGTAAAACATATTAAGTGCAGTAGACTTCATTAGATTAGCAATGGTGAAATGAACAAGCGGGAAAAAATTAAATATGGCCGCCATGCAAGTCATTCAACTAGTAATCAGCCAAAAGCTCCCGGTCTGTGCAAGACATCACAACAAATGGGTGAAAAGTTGCTATTCCGAGGTATTTAATCTTGAGTGGAGATCTAGGACTTATGTGATGCTGGGTTTGGCGAGATGGGTTGGTGGGGTATTCTCCTGGTGGGTATTTTGGGATGGAGGCTTCTTTCGGTCTCTGCCTGCAGGTGTTGGGGTTAGAGGGGATTACCGGAGCGCCTAGCCAGCTTAGCCGCAGGGGAAGGAGCTTGCACTAATGCTAAAGGCCTGGCAATAGGAACGTAAGCCAAGGTCAAAATGTCACAGACAGTGTCAGTTCAATACCCAGCCTTGCAACATCCAATTGTGCTCAAAAGCCTGTTTGAGAAAAGGTAAAACAAGCAAGCTTGCTAATAAGTGCATGGCTATGCCAGTGAGAAGTGCTACACTGTCAGAATCCTCTAAATCAGGGGTCATCAATTCAAGTCCTAGAGGGCCAGTGTCCAGCACAGTTTTGTGGTTTCTCTGCTGACCCTCTAACCTCTTGTGGACTCTTTAAATGGTTCTATACAGTACCAAAACAAAGGATCTTTAACTGTGCCTTTGACTTTATTACAACAGTGGAACCCTTTTCAGTGCTATACAGAGCCTTTTTGAAAAAGGACCTTTAAAAAACAGGTAAAGAACCGTTTGCACAAAATGTTTATGGTACTATAGAGAAACACTGCCTTTACTAAAGACTGTTAAACCTTTTTTAGGGTGGAGCAGAAGTGAACACGGCTGTTCTAAATCTTTTAGCTTTAATCTGTCTCATTCTACATACCGTCACTGTCATTCTGTAACAAAGGAATTAACAATACAAAAACACTGTACAAGCGTAAAAGTAACCATCAATTATAACCATTCCTCACAGGCAAATCCAACACTGACCCATGCCGTATTTAACCCCTTAAACTGGAAGAGATGTCCTCATGCTCAGAACTACATTACTTACATATTACTTTGATATTAGTTAACAAATGGAAAACACTTTGAAATATAGTAACAGTAATGAGTTTGAAGACTGTGAGAGTATGTTAGGGTCTGGTTTGAATGTGGCAGTTCAAATGCGTCTATTCTGGAACATCAGAATTACAATAAAATCAATAAAGGATATAAAAATTTTTGGCAAAGATAAAATTCTCAGGCTTTTCGAATTATTTTGGTGCAATACTTTTTGGTACACTTCACAACAAAATGAAAAAAATATTTTCATTATATCTTAAAAATTGTTCTAAATTGTACCAAATTAGTCAAATTTTTCCCTACTCAATCATAATTGAACAAAATTTTGTTAAGCGTGGAGATGTCTATACAAAAACAGTTTAAGGAGTTAAACAATAGACCACTGTTCGTAATCTCTCAGGAGAACGACTGCAGAACACATTTTAAGAGCCTCAGTGGGTCAAAGCATGAGATGATTTCAGTCTTGTACTGCTTGTGGTTCATCTGCAAGACTTCATAATTCATTCCGTGACATGACTGTCCTACCCTCTCTTCTGTAAGTCTTTGCTTCCTGTTTTAAACCATGATGGTACACAGCGTGTGGCCCAAGGGTTTGGAGTTTGTCTTTAATTAAAGCCTAACTGGAGGGTAAGGCGCTTCTATCAGCATGGGAATGAGATCAAACCCCTTTTCCCTTTACGAGTGCCACATGGCGGCCAGCACTGCTCGTCTCTGAGGGATACACAGAGTCTGCCGCCAAATGCCCCCTGCTGAGCTCTCACACTCTGTAATGCGCACCGAGAGAAAAGGACAACATGGGTAATCGCAGAACCAGTAATGTGACTCGCTGCCTTTGGCACACTGAGAAGATGTACTTGATTATGATGTCCCCAATAACTTACTTTATTCTTTTTGCAGAGAAAAGCCATAATCAGGTTTCCCCCAATGGATATTAATTGCTATAGGTCAGTTTTTGTCTGCAATAACAAAATCATGATACATTTCTATATTATTTCTCATTCCAGCAAAGTGCAGATTCTAAATTTTCCATCCATTTCACAGGTTTGAAAGTAAAACAAATATGTTACCATGTGTTGATCATCTTCGACATTGGATCAAATGGAAAAAAAAACATGAATGTGTAGACCATGTAAATAAATTGGTAATTATTACATGTAATTGTATAAATGTAATAAATATTAACTCAGCACTTCTATGAGTTAATTTAGTTGAAGTGTGAGTCAGTGAGTGCTATGAAATAAGATTTATTCCAAAAATACTTTTGCTCAAAATGTTAAACCTAGTCTTTCTAAATGAAGTCAAATTACAGGACAGTCGACTAGCCCAAGCTTGTCTTCTTCATGAGGAGGATTCAACAGAAAATACTATAAATATTCTCAGCCCAGTTAAGCCTTTCTCCAAACAGATGAACACTCCTACCCAAACTCTGCTTCTTTTCTATAGGTGTATATCCCATGAATACACCTCCTAATACTTCACCCAAATTCCACATGCTCAGTTACTAACTGCAAGTGTAAATGAAAAGCCCTGTGAGAAAGACTGAGATAAGCTCATTATTACTGCACCATAAAAGTGTTTGGTGATTTCAAGTAGTTGATCATTACACCAGTGACTCCGGTAGCAATGCTGGCCAAACACACCCAAATAGCTCAATGCACACCCTCATGGGCTGCTTACAAAATTCGATGACAAAAGGTAAAGAGGCCACATAAAACAAATGAAAAAATCCTTCATAGCAACCATATCATGAAAAATGCATTCATCTGCTCCAGGCTGTTTTGAACATTTGATATACCAAAAGCAGAGGCAAGCAGCTAGTGCACTCCGATTTGCTTCCCTGTGGCTAATATTAAGGCGCTTTTGTTAACTGAGAGCACAAGCAGTATGATATCTGATCTTGTATTTTTGTAAATAATGATTCATTTCAGCATTCTTCTCCACTTTTCCCATTTCCCTGGTATTTCAATGCAATGTCAAAGCAGAGAACTATAAAGGAAGCCATAGACAAGACAGCGCATGAAAATGGAATAATGCAGCAACTGGACTTAGGGAGAATGAAACAAATCCCCTCTGTAAAAGGCAGTATCTGTGGCACCTGTATTCATAGCATTTTGTTTTGGTTGTCATGGTTAGGGTTTTGTCTTATTTAAAGCAGGAAAATGATTTGCGTAGCATGGAGAGGAGGCTGATGGCGGTAGTCCATGAGGATGGCAAAACTCTTTGATAGTGACAGTGAGGAGGTTAGTTGTAACGTCCGTAACGACCACGTTAGCGCAGCGTGTGGCCATCTCGGGATGCCAGTCCAGTTCCTCTTCTTCTTCCGAGGCCTCCTCAGACACAGGAATCTCAGGAAGCTTGGGCTGCTGATGGCGACAAAAATGATGGTGACGCTTGGCTCGTCTGTCACTTCCATGAGAGACTGAGAGGTCAAGGATATGCTCGTTTTCTTCAGATGAGGATAACGATGATGATGATGATGAGGAGAACATGGGTGAGGAAGGCAGGGCAGACTGGTTTGCAGAAACATTGGCTTTTGAATCTGTTAGCTGACAGCTGGGTTTAGAAGAGGTTGCAGGTTTTACCTCAGACGACTGGTGGGGTAAGGAAGGTTGGTGAGACTGCGCTGATGATGCAAGATGGCTTTCACCATCTGAAACTTCTGAGCTGGAAGCAGATTGAAGAGGCTCGCTAAGTGCTGTGGGACCATCAGAGGTCAGAAGTCTTGAACTCAGAGATGAAGATTGAAATGATGAGGATTTGCAGCCTGGTTTGTGACCACTCTGCTCTATCTTTGGCTGATTCCCAGAAGTGTCTATTGGACGAGTCTCAAATGTTTTTCCAAAAACTGAAAATCCAGCACCAGGAAGATGCAGCCCTCTGTATGAAACCTCTCCGAACCTCCTGCTCTTTCCAATCACCCTATTCCTAGATGGAACCTTCTGGCGTCCAATATGGGACTGGGGGGTGGCACTTGGAGTCCTTCTGTTATTAGTAGTCCCAGCCTTGTCAAGCACTTTTAAATTCAAAATCACCCGGCCCTTCTTGACCTCACGAGGTTTTACTTTCCGGTTCAGAATGCGAACTGTCTCAGAGAAGGGACTGAGTGAGTGACCGACTGATTGAGTTAAAGGATCAGGACGTGGCAGGGGTCGGCGTGACATACGATGACAGCGGTGGATGTCCTTCTTCAGTTTTGGCTGGGCAGCTCCAGACTGCAGCTTAGCATTGGAAGGGCAACTAGGGGGGTACGAAGGTGTAGGAAGAGGTGGTGGTAGAGGTTTGGAGGATGGCTGGGGTCTAGTGTGTTTGAACTCAGGGACTCGTGGGGAGGGGTCTGTAGCCTGTGCTCTTGACTGGAGAACAAAAAAAACACAGAAGTAGTAGGGAAGGCATAAACAGTTCATTTTTCTATTTATAATAAAACCATCTGATAATGTGCAAGGATTAAAAAGATAATGTCAATGGGGTTCAAAGGTTTCTACCTCATAGTCAAAATACTGCTATTGTTCGTCTGAAAGTTACATATTTTGAGAATATACAGACCATCTGTGTAATACACATTTAATGATAAACAAGATGTACCTTCAGGAGCAGTGTTTTAGGCTTGGGTCCTCTCTTCTTTGGTCCATAAAGCTCTTGTTCTCTCTCCCTAGTGAAAAAGACCACAAGGCAATCGGCTGTAACATCTTTTGTTTTGGACTTTTTTTTTTTTTTAATTAAATCACTCTAGATAAAAGCCTTTCATAAACAGTGTCACGTAATGTTCGTAAAGGGATTAATTAAGTTAATTAACTCTTACAGCTGTGAGCATTGAAGATAGAGGATTTTCCACCAAAGCTATATGTTGCTTATATGTGAGTATAATCTTAAGTGGCTAAACATGACTGAGTACTTCCTGCAAGCATGCTTCACACGGTCAACCTCTGACTCATGCAGACCACTTCAAACACTTACACTTTAACGGCTATAACAGTATAACTCAAAACACACACAACAACAGTCACCAGTGGTGAAAGTTGAGCATCTCCAGTGACTCAATTTGCTTTAGATGATGATTCTGCACCTTTTTGAACCTTAAATGTCTTTTGGCAATGCGCAATTTATGCACTGGCTTATTTCCACGTGTATCTTCTGATCTACGTTTACATTAGTATCATTCTCAGCGAGAAATGTCTATAAATAATCCTCAAAGACTTTTACCATGATCATTCTGTTCATATCTAAAGATTCTGAGTTCTAGACATAAACATTTTGATTTTACTATGCATTCACATTGCACATGTGATATTTCAAAATATGTTTATTACTACTTGCTGCTTAAATAAGACATTCTAATAGAAGGAGCAAAACTCACTTTTGCTCAAAAGCTGCAACAAGACGCTCATCAAGAATGTTCTCCTCTGGCTCCCAAGTGCTGTACCTGGAAGATGCACAAAAGCACTGTAGTTATTTGTGGACTATTTTAACAGGTAAAAGATTAACAAAGCATTCCAAGCGACGTACTTTATAGCCCATCCTTTCCATTTCACTAGGTACTCCATTCGACCCTGAGATAAAAACAAAGGCACATGGTAAGGCAGCATTTACCCTTTATATGAACAATGGCAAAAAATTACAGTCGAGAAAACACAGGTAATTGCAAAATACGTGCAGAGTAGTGATGTTTAAACCAAAGTTAACGAAATAAAAGACTGTCTACAGTAATAGAAACCAAAATCTTTCTATGGTTAAGATGAAACATGGGTTTTCCACACTGCTCTCAGTCATGACAGCAGCAAACCCTTCAAAATTGTGTGAACATTTGATGCTTTCCTCTCTCTCGGGTGGCAACAAAGGGCTCAACAAAAAAAAGACTATTCATAAATATATAACCTTTTTTCATACTGCCCTCATAAACCTTCGCTTTTGCCCGAGCACAGACTGCTCTTTGTCAGAATTAGCAATTCTGGCAGACACAAAACAGCTGGCGTCGTCATACTAGCTAGCCCACCAGCCACCGAGCTAGCTCGCTAGCTAGCAAGCTACATCCCATCACTGCAGGGTCAAATTAAAACAACTGCATGCCAATAATAAACAAGATCACCAGGATTCGTGGTTAAACTCTCAGTCTAATATTTTATGAGCCCCCAAGTGGAGGTATCCAGTCGAGCATTTAGCTGGCTTTGCAAACTGCGCTGGAAAAGACGGCATTGTCACTGAATTCACTCTCTCTGTTAGCTGAAGTTTAATCGTGAAGAAAACTAGGCCGCAGCGAAATCAAACCAAACAGAGTGAAGAAAAAATACAAGCTTGCACAGCTCGGGCTAACTAACCTTGCGGACGCGCCGTTTCAGGATGGCCTCGGCGGCAAACACGCGGTCCCCGGTCGCGGACAGCTCCATGGTTGAGGACAGGAGAGGAGGAGAATTTTACCGGCGATGAGCTGTAGGAAGGAGGATCCCGCGTCTGGGGAAAACGAAGCGAGACAGGCACACACACAAACACAACGCGCACACACGCACGAAGGCTGGCCAGTAAGAGCAGCCCAAAGCAGTTCCCATATTTAGAGTGGTGCCCCCTCCAGTCGTCTCAGGGTTTCATTTTCCTACCCGTTTTCCGACAAGCCCCGCCTTTGTCTACGGGGATTGGCTAGTGGAGACCCGCACCTGGTCACGGATTGGCTTACAGTTTATACTAATGAGAACTCTGAGTATATTACATATAATTACCATATTATATATTATTACTATTTTCTTATTTTTCTTCTTCTTCTATTTCTCCTCCTCCTCCATCTTCTTCTTCCCAGGTTGTTTGCCATGGTTTTGATGCCAGGGACCAAGATGAAAGAACTTACTACTTGAGACTGGATAGCACAATGTACTCAAACCCAGTGCAAAACTGAGCTATGAAACAAAAATTATAAATTTCCTGCCACTTTCATATTCACTTTGTACATCACATGACATTCTAAGGCAGTTCAGGATTTCTTTAGGACTAATGTCTCTTGACAGTGTGCATTATCTGTGCCAGGTGGCTAAGACCACACCCACACCTTAACTACCCTTTTCTGTTAAATAATTCACAGCTTATAACAGTGTCAACTCTCTCTCTCTCTCTCTCTCTCTCTCTCTCTCTCTCTCTCTCTCTCTCTCTCTCTCTCTCTCTGTCTCTGTCTTTCTCTCTCACGCACACAAACACACACACAGCCACAGAGGAGAGTAGACAGTGCTCAAAGAAAGTTGAAAAGCCGTTGCTTCTCTGAGCTGTGTGTTTTTAAATTGTTTATAAGACTTTGTTTATTTGTTTGTTTTGCCACCATCAGCTGAGCAGCAGGATGTCAGGGCTAAACAGTGACCAGTTGCACCGCTCCACACTGAGAATATACACGGTAAGTCTAAAGTACAATACATAAACATGTTGCTGAGGTATATTGTCCAAATTTCACATTGATAAAACTTGTGTGATTTGCATTAACATGCTGTTTTCATATGTAAGCACTTACAGTTGAGCAAATACATTTCACAGTCATGAAAAAGACTGTCTGAAAAGAAAATGGTCTTAATTGATGTAGCAGGAGTAAAGTAGATCAATCTAAAGAGAACTGGGTGTCTAGATGTTTCTAAATCAGTCAAATGGATGATAACAGATGTCTTATGTGTTTGGAGTAGACTGATTTCATAAGTACTCACCACTGAAAAAAGAGATGCACTGAACCAACATGATTCAAATGTCCATGTCTTTTCTACATTGTGAAAATAGAAAACCACAGCACCAATTTTCTTTCATTTATTTCACTTTTGGCAATATTTGTTTTGATGCAACATTTTGTGAAAATATTGTGAAATAATATATGTGGAAATTATGCACCTATTTGATTCAGGTCTGTTCAGAACTTGCTGAAAGCATCCGTCCTTGTATGAAATATCTGTTATTACCTCTAATTCTACAGACCAACACAGTACAGCATAATACATTAAAGTACAGCTTAAAACAGAACATAATAGCACAGAACAGAATAGCTTATAGCAGTACAATGTAGCACAGTATAGCATAGAGCAGCAAAATAAAGTTTTGGACAGCACAAGATACAGTGAAATGACTTTTTGTCATTGTGAACACACTCAAGCACCACAACGAAGTGTGACCTCTGGATTTAACACACCACACGTACACACGTGGAGCAGCGGGGAGCTATTTACAGCCCCGGGTAGCAGTGTAGCGGGATGGTGCCTCACTCAAGGGTACCTCAAGGGTTCAAGGGGACTTGAACCTCCAACCTTCAGTTCCCAAGGGCAAAGTCCTAACCACTAGGCCACCACTGTATAGCACAGCACAGCCTTGAAAAGTACAGAAGCACAGCATAGTGAAGGGCTGTTAAAGTGTTTTGACTGTGATGATCTGTAATTATATTGGTGTAATCTTTCTCTTTCATTCTCTCTTTCTCTTTCATTCTCTCTCTTTCTCTCTCTCTCTTTCTCTCTCTCTCTCTCTCTCTCTCTCTCTCTCTCTCTCTCTCTCTCTCTTTCCTCTCTCTCTCTCTTTCTCCCTCCCCCTCTCCCCCTCTCTGTCTCTCTGTCTCTCTCTCTCTCTCTTTCTATCTTCCTCTCTCTCTCACAGACTCTAATGGATCACTTTAACCCTAGCTTACAGAGGCTGGTCATGTTGGGAAATAACTATTTTCAGGCTTTCCAAGGTAATGATACATGCTCGAGTAAGAGATGTATGAAGGTGGGCAGAATAAAAAGGGAAGAATTGAGAAGGAAAGAAGGTGAAGACTGAGAAACTGAACTTTGGCCTCTCGGAAGAGGAAGGGCTGTTCAAAAAGAACCGCTCAATCATGATTGTTAACAGATGTGTGCGTCATATGATAGATATGACCTGATCATGGTCTTTGATAATTTATACCCCTCTTCACTTGCTACTAAAATTAGGCCATACTCTTGAAAATGCTGAATGAGAGCGATAACATGCTTCACTTATTCTCTTATTTCTGTAATTGGAAAATGTAAAAATACAATACATGCTAATAGACTGTTCACATCTATAACCCATTATTACATTAGTAATATAACAATAGTAATATGTTCTGTTATTTCCTTTGTGTGTGTAGCTCTAGCTGTGACCAGTGAAGCCTATTTCAGTGCTCTAGCTAAAATAGGAGAACAGGCCATGCAGACTACATCGTCACGTCTTCTGGGTGAGAGTGGCTTCCTTGATTCTCTTGTTTTTTGTTGTTTTTTGTTTTCCCTGTAGTGCACTTTAACATAAGACGTGGCTTTCACACGCAATACAATAATTCTCTTGGTGCACTTTTCACCATAAACTACATTAAGTGCTTGCTTCATGTCCTCATGCAACATTTCTTTTGGATTAAGGTGAGGACTTTGATTTGCCATTCCAAAACATTAACTTCTTTATTCTTTAACCATTCTTTGGTAGAATGACTGTGCTTAGGGTTGTTATCTCCAACTTTTTCTTGAGATTCAGTTCACAGACACGTGTCCTGGCATTTTCCTTTAAACTTCACTGATATAATTCAGAACTCAGTGTTCCATCAATGATGGCAGGCTGTCCTGGCCCCAAATGGGATAACATTGTTATGCTGTAATGCAGCACTTTCTGTTCTCCAAACATTGCTCTTCTCAAATAATCCAAACGTTTTTCCATGAGCATTGTTGTTCAATGTTTTTCATATGGACTCATGAACATTAGCAATAGCCAAAGTACAAAAGGCCTTTAGTTGCTTAGACATTATCCCAAATTCCTTTTTGACCTTGAATGTCAAAATTTAATCCTTGTATTTTTAAAAAATTAACAGGACACCCACTCATTACCGATTGTTATCCTGTTGATTGAAAATCCTGCACTCTTAATTCCACTTTCAGTTTAACTGCTAATCCCTGAGTTTCACATACTTTGACCACTCAAAAAAATGAAATGTTGGATCATTTCCCTTAATAAATAAATATATTTGTTTAATTTGGGTTCTCTTTATCAACCTTTAGGACTTAAGTGAAATCTGAATATTAGATCATATTTATCCAGAAATATAGAATGTTGCAAAGGGTTCACAAACTTTTAGTCACCACTGTAAATATATGTATGTAATCCATAGTATAAATCTGCATTTGCAGCTGAACAAGGTGATGCATTTAATGAACTTGGTTCAGATTATCTGACTAACATGAAATATAAAACACATATGTTACATCAATATTTTATATATATAAAATTTTGCTTTACTTGAAGTAACCTTACTTTGGTTATAATATCATTGATGTTTTATGAAACCGATATATGCATTTGAAACAAGTCAATTCAGTGATTTTAGTGAACACACACACACACACACACACACACACACACACACACACACATATATATACATATATAATTATTTATTTACAGTCAAAGATGTAAGCAGTGAATATACACCGCAGGTAGTGAAGATTTTTATTTTATGTTTTATAAAGGCTACAATAGGCCACCACATGTACCTGAGGCCAAGCTGACTGAACTGCTAAATTGGAACGAAGTGTTTTTTGACAAATGCGAAAATAGCCCCCCAGCCCACCAAGCCTTAAACGGACTCTCCCACTTTTATATATCAGTAGATCACTGCACAGATCCTTGTTGACTAACTTTATTGCTGGCTGTTACCTGAATTGGAGGCTATGGCCTTCACACACAAAGATACAGATCTAAATTTATTATTGACATGGTACTTTGGTCTTTTCCCACTGCATCTCACACAACACCTAACAGTGTTTAAAGTTTGTTTAGCTTTCTATTGTGTTTTGTGATTTGTGTACAATTTATAACATGAGCAAAGACAGTGAAAGGGGGGGAGCATAGGGAAAGACTAGAGAACAAGAAGAATGAGGGTGTGTGTGTGTGTGTGTGTGTGTGTGTGTGCGTCTATGTGGTTTATGTTGTGGTATCAGGTAACGGAGGCTGCACTATGATGATAAATTATAAATGATGACAGACCATCAGGTGTGCTGCACGTTTTTAACCTTTAAAAGCCTTACACAAACACACTTAAACATACACACACACACATGCACACATACACACATTCTGCTTCTAGTAATTTACTTTATTTAAAATAGAAAATATTACATATTTGTATATGGACATATTAGTATTTTATACACTATATGGACAAATAAATGTGGACACCTGATCACCACACCTGCATGATTTTGTTGAGTTTCTCATTCCAAATCCATAATTCTGGGTTTTGTGGCTATAACAGCTTCTACTTGGGGAAAGGTTTCTACAAGTGCATAAATTTGTGCCTTTTCAGTCAAAAGAGCATTTGTTAGTTTAGGTACCAATGGTGGAAGAAAAAGCCTGACCTGCAATCAACTTTCCAATTCATCCCAAAGGGGAGAGTTGAGGTCAGGGCTTTATGCAGGCCACTGTAGGTCCACTTATTAAAACTTGGCATTCACTCAGATTCATCCATCAGACTGCCAAATAATTGATGAATCACATTCCACTGCTCCGCCAATGAATCCAGCTGTCGCATGTTTTGCACCATGCCAGCTGAAACCTGACATTGTGCTTTGTGAATTTAAGCTTGTGTGCAGCTGCTCAGTCATAGAAACCCATTTTAAGAAGCTATCAACACACAGTTCTGGTGCTGATCTTGCTTTCAGAGGCAGTTTGGAACAGTATTGATCCAACAGATGATACAGGATTTTTACATTTTTCTTCAGTACTTGGCTGCCCCGTTTTGTAAATTTGAGTGGTCTACTGATTTAAGATTTAGCTGTTGTTGCTCCTAGGTGCTTACATTTGATTGAGTCAAAAGTTTCACAAACTGACATGTGACTAATATTTTTGTGTGTGACAGTGAAAATTTGTCATTGTGAACACACTCAATCACCACAACGAAATGCAACCTCTGCATTTAACCCATCACACGTGCACACGTGGAGCAACAGGCAGCTATCAACAGCGCCTGGGGAGCAGTGTAGCAGGACGGTACCTTGCTCAAGGGTATCTCAGTAGAGCCCGGGCCGGGACTCGAACCTGATACCTTCAGGTCTCAAAGGCAGTGTCCTAACCACTAGGCCACCACTGCCCCCACAGTGGCACATTTAAAGTCACTAAATTTTTCAGTAGCCTACAACTCATTCTACTGACAATGTCTGTTACTAATGGGTGTATATTTGTGGGTGAGGGGGTGTCCACATACTTTTGGTCAAATCTGTATATGTACATCTATATAAGTACTATATGTAACAATGTGCTTTACATTTATTCATTATATGTATCACCTTTAACTTAGATGTTAGTCACCTGAAAGGACCATTTTGTTGGTTCCCCTGACAAGTTGCAGCTGTATTCTTGGGACTTTTTTTATCCTGAAAGTGTATGACAACAAACAAGCACATAACAAAAATATATATGCTCCTTTAGATCTTTTAGATTTATAATTGTAGTTTGTGCTATTGAACTAAAATAAGCTCTGTGTAAATATATACAGTAATTTGTGTTATTTGGCAGGTGACATATTGGTTCAGATTTCTGAGAGTCAAAGGAGACTTACCAATGAGCTGGAAGGAGTGGTATGTTTTTTCACCCGTCTTTAAAGCACATACCTCAATTCTTTGTTTCTTTCACTTACTTCACCTGTGTATTAAGGGATGGTTGGTAATCTATTGGTTGAAGAGGTAAAACAGCAACCAGAAGGTCATGGGTTCAAATCCAAAGCCTGACTGGATATACTTGTTTGTGCCTTTGGGCAAGGCACTTAATCCCCCCACTGCAACAGGCAGACCTGATAATGCTATGCTCCCAGTCTGGACATTGCTAATCAGCAAAATAACTAGTGTTATAATAATAATAATGTATATTAATGTTATTTTTAATGTATAATAATAAGAATAATATGCAGTCTTTGTGCATTTGTTTTAGTTACGCTGGTTCCATAATGAAGTCCTTCAGCAAATGGAGAATAACGTCAGGCTGGACAAAGACTACATATCAGTCAGTAATAGTTACATTGACCCAGGATTTTGCAAGTCAGCAATTAAAAAGTCTGTAATTAATTAACTGTATTGATACCCCTGCTTTCCAGGACAGCAGGAGGCACTATGAGATGGAGGTAAGGAACCAGGCTACAGCTTTGGAGAGACAACTAAAAAGAGGTGGTGCACAGGTAAGCTGAACTGTCTGTTTTAACATGCCCTTACTTTACATCTTCATCTCTTCTTAGGTGAACTCTCACAAGCATCTTAAGAGGTGCTCTATTGCTGTATGTGTTATGGTGAAGTTAATGTGATGACTCTTTGAGAGGCAAGGGACTGACAGTGGGCAGCTGACATGGGGAGTGCTTGGGGTGCAGTGCTTGGGGAGAGTACCTTGCACATGGGTGCCTCAGTGTTACTTGTACTGGTCTGGGATTTGAACCGGCAACCTTCAGATCAATTTTGACAAACAAAATTTCAGAGGCGTAATTTGTTTAGAATGCGTTTGTTTTGCAACCACAGACTGATAAAGGAGGTTATGTCATGAACTATTTAATTTGTTTTTGTTATATTACAATGAACAAATGGCAGTATATAAAAGTTTAATGCAAAACCATTCATTTTATAAGTAGTTTTGCTTACCAAACAGCCACCATGATGACAACCTAACTGTACACCCCTTTTCCCACAGTGTAGCTAAATGTTAAATGTTTACCCTCTTTCTATGTAATGCACTATGTAGTAATTAAAATATTGGTTCCTGCACCCATATAGAACATAATATAACATAATATGTTAAACAACATCTGGTATTTACGCACAGTTTCATACAAATAGTGGAGACCTGTATTGTAGAAGGCATAATTAACTTTATGATAATTTTACATGATATAATACACTAGATAGAGAATAAAGAGCCATTTAAGGTTTTACCTGTGTTTACTGCTGTTGAAACAAAAGTAAAAACAAAAATAAAAAGCCTCACTCTTTCATATTGCAGTATTACATATTGTATGTTCTTTAATGAGTCTATGATTAATGTAGATTAGCTTTATGATCAGCCTAAATTTAGCTAAGAAAATAAGTCATCAGGGGTTTTTACTTCATATTTTAGCTCATTCAGTGGTTAATGGGATAACACAATGTAAAAACATGGCAGTGTCTATTATGGAGAAGGGATGATGCATTGTGGAGAAGTGACAATGCATTATGGAGAATGGGTATTCTATTAATTAAGCCTTATAATACAACAGCATTGTCTGAACACCAAAGTTTATAAATAACTAGCTTTAATCAGTAACCCACTCTAGCACTCTTTCTGTCTCCCAGCTCTAGTGATGTTAGTAAATGTGCAACAACATGATTGCAGTCATAATTTAACTCATCCAAAATATCACAAATCAAATGAAATCCTGGACTGAGTGTATCATTACACACCACTTGTGCAATGGTGGTGTAACGGTTAGGGAGTTACGCCTGTGGCCTAAAGGTCACTGGTTCAAATCCCAGACCAGCAGGAGTGTCACTGAGGTACCCGTGAGCAAGGTACCGTCCCCAAGCACTGCTCCCCGGGCACTGCCCAGGTCAGCTGCCCACTGCTCATACATGGATGGGTTAAATGCAGAGGTCATATTTTGCTGTGGTTCACTGTGTGCTGTGCTGTTCTGTGTTTACAGATCCAAATAATCACTCACTTTCAATTTCATTACCTAAAGCACATGTACTCTGTGATATACTGTTCTGCATTAGTGTCAAGAGAGCTTGTTAAAAGCAGAGGAGATGATAGTGGTTAGATGTGTGTGTGCAAGGATTTTTGCAATAATAACAGTATACTGTGGGTGTGTGTAGGATGGTGGGGAATATGTGCAGTTCCTGAGGGACAGCCAAAGAGAGGCGCTGAAAGAAGAAGAGAGAAGATACCGCTTTCTGGCTGAAAAGCACTGTGGACTCACTCAGTCTATTGTGTATTTAATGAACAAGGTAAAGCTTTAACTTTAAAAGTAAAAAACTCAACTTTTATATTCACAATATGCTTTAACCTCACAACAGACATAGTAGCATATGATTCAGATGGACCATCTTAATTTTAAAGATAAGTAAAAATCTAAATTTTGTATTAAACTCCAAAGTTTTCAATGACTTCTAATCATGATTCCAATCCATAACCTCCATCACTGATTCTGTCTATTTGGAGTAGTCAGATCCAATAACATGATGTGGAACATGGTTAGAAATCAAAGGTAGGCAATGAATGCAAATTTGTCATAGTAACAACCTCAACCTGGAAGGCTTTACACTAGATGTTTCTGGAAAATTGCTGTGAAGACTGATGGCATTTAGCCATGACTGCATTAGTCCAGGGGCAGAGAATGGATCATTAACTCTGGATAACAAACACCAGCCCACACTAAGTGTGGTTAATATGGCAAAAGTGCCATATCAAAATGCTACAAGAAATTTTCTTGATACACAATATATCATGATATTGTTTTTTTCTGACATTTGATAAGTGGACAAAAAACCTCTTCGTAATAAAACAACTTAAGCCATGAGGGATGAAAATTATTTTTATTTGCCCCCTAACTATGTTAAGTTAACTATGACAGTTAACTATGCAACCATAAACATACATAACTTCATTGTTATTCAATAAAAATATAAATTATATACTCATGAAAGTGTACACATATTGAGACATAAATGATCATGATAATGATAAATAATAATCTTAATACTGCCAATCCACTAACTCCAACTCTCCTCTAAGTTATTGGGATTTTCTCCATTATTGCAGAGAACACTTTTCCACTGTTCCACAACCTAATGTTGGGTAGGGCTTATACCATCTGGCTGACACTTAGCATTGGGCATGGTGACCTTGGGCTCATGTGCAGCTGTTCAAGAGCATCAAATTCTACTGACAGTGCTTTTCTGTGGAGATTATGCAAGCTGTATGTTTGCAGATCAGTGTCTGTGTCATCAATGAGTGCACCTTAAAATAGCTGAAATCACTAATAATAAGTGGTGTGTGAATACAAAGGTGTCTGTCATTATCAATGATAATAATGTATATTATCATCAATGAAAGAGATGAATGGTGAAGAATAGATGGTCTATTATTTAACTGAGCGCCAACATTTGCAAACAGCTAACACCAATCAATAACTAATTTCAGCATGTCCATGTCATACACCATGCTTGTCCTGCCTTCTATTTTTAGGGTAACAAACTTCTGATTATGTTCAAAATATCATAAATGTTTTAAATCATGAACCCAGTATTGTGTGTTGAATTTGACTGAATTGAACTTCAGGCTGAGCAGAGTGTTACACACCCAATTTCAGAGGTTTTCTTATGCCAGGAACGATTTACTGGTGTAAAACACGGATTCCCATCCCACTCTCTGAGGACACCCACTAAATCCTTACTTGTTGTTCTATATTCGATTTCCATTAATCAGCACTTCATTATTTAGCTCAGCAGGGTTGAGAGCAGAATGAAAATGTGTGCCTGCCATGCCTCTTCAAGAACTGGGTTGCTGCATATATGCCACATTTTTTTTCTGTTTGGTTTTCCAGTTCACGGTTTTGGAATCTGTGAAGGTTTTGCATAGACCATTATTAATCAGTTATGCCCATTATTACTGTTTGGAGAACTATATTGTTTAACTCTGATTACTAAATTAATAGTTAAACTAAATAGCTGATCATAAAAAGCCTTCATCTGCCTTCCATCAGCATAAATCATTTTAAATCACTGACAAATTACAGCAGCATAGCAAAACTGCTGGATTTCAGCCTGCTGTATTCAGTCTTCCAAGTAGTAACCCCAGATTGAGCAAATGAAATGAAATAGTCTAACCTGAACTTTAGTCATGGACCTAACCAGCAGTCTATCAAATTGTCATGATTAAGATATGACAAAGAAAATGTAGTTAATCTGTAATTAAATCATTTATTTGGGAATAAACCTCTTGCCAAAGACAGGGGGTGCTCTGCAGCAGAGAGCAGAGGGATGGCGAGAGCAGGTAAATCAAACAAGAGTATCCGGTCCACGCACATCATTAAGAGTAGAAGATAACATGGTGAGAAGCTCCAACACGTTCGAAAATAACTTTTAAAATTTACAGCGGTGCACTGACAAAATTAGCTAACTGAGGCATGATTTTCCCAATCAGGCTGAAGATCAAGCTCATGCTTGGTCAGAACAACCTTTAGGCAGAGTGCCCTCTAGAGGTGAGTATACTATCTGGCACCAGCACAATCGTTGCCACAAAACACTGTTTTAAAACCTACTCTAGTAGCACCCACGCTTCATTGTTTTTCTTTCTTTGTATCTCTCTAGGTCCCTCCCCACAGCCCACTCGTTCCCGCTCCAGCTCATTTGGAGAATCTCTTGGGTTAGGTGGTGGTAGGATGATGCGAGCATTGGTGCCACATCCACCCTCTGCAAACCCCACCCTACTGTCATTCTCCAAAGGAGAAATGGTCACTGTACTTGTGTCAGAACCTCGGAATGGCTGGCTCTATGGCCGCTCTGAAAGTTCCTCACGGTGAGGAGAGTCTTTTGTCCATTTTTATAGACAAGAAATATATAAAGATATAAAGTGTCAGAAATAATATAACATCACTGTCCAAGAAAAAAACAAATATCTCTTTACAGTAGAAGGCAAAAACATTTCCTAGAACATTTTGAAACAAGTGATTTTGGAGCATTTCTATTAGTCTGTTCAACATTAAAGGTTTACACAATGTACAATCCAGATGCTGTGTTGATGATGGTTGTTAAAATTACATTACTAAACAACAAAAATCTGTGATATGGTTATTCACGTGAACCTTTATTTAACTGACCAAATTACAAAGAAAAGATTTTCAGTAGTTTTACTGGCCAACTTGTATTTTATAAATATACACAAATTTAGAATTTGATGGCTCCAATACACTCACAAATGTTGGGACAGAGTTAAAACAAAGTCTGAAAAGTGCACAGAATATTCAAGTAACACTGGTTCTAAAGACTAAAGACTTAACACATCTGTTGTTGCATCAAGAAATGTAATGTATTGCACAAAAAAGAAGCCCTACTTCAACTTTATGCAGAAACACTGGCAAGTTGTCTGGCCGCAAGCTTACCTCAGGTGGACCAAAATACTTTGAAATTGTGTACTGTGGTCAAAGTCTAAATTTCAGCTTGATTTGGGAAGAATGTGAGTTGCATGTATGTGAAGGTGTATATTAGGACTTTAGAGACATGTTGCCTTCAAGAAAATGTCTCTTCCCAGGACAGCCATACTTATTTCAGTAGGACAATGCCAGATAATGCACAGGCTACAGCAATGTCTTAATTCAGACACCAAAAATTTGTTGGCAGATTGACTATGTTAGGGGAAAAAAATGAAAACTGTTGCGTTAACTTACTGTTGCAATTGCAGTTTCAGTAGAGATTTTTTTTCCAGTCAGGGCTGGTTTCCTGCTGCATACATTGGTCCTATCGAGGACACACCTAGACCACCTGACCCCAGGTAGGTTGAGTTTTCAAATTTCCAGTGCCTGCACAGGTAATGTTTTCTATGCTTCTGATTTTTGCCTTCACTTTTAGTAGCACTCTCAGAAGCAGCAGCAGTATGAGCAACCTTCTTGACCATTCATCAAGCAGCAGAAACAATGCACCTCCACTACCTCCCCCACAGCCACAGACTCAAATGAAATCCAATGGCTTCCGTCCTGTAACACCTAATCCTTCAGAGAGCAAAGTAAGCTTAAAAGACTTAGAGAAAAGATGAATGTATAATGAAAAAATTGTGAATGTATGGTAAATGTAACAAAACTACATCAGTTCTTAATCAGAGAGGCCTAAACATATCTTACTGATCTGTCCTATGCTGTACTGTGTTGTGGGATTAGAAATATTCAAGATATTTTGTATTAGGAGAGATGTTTTTAGCCTGAATCTGACTAAACATGCTGACCCCCCCCCCAAAAAAAATGGATCATTATCAAAATACTGTATATCAAAATATATTACTGTAAGATAGTCTACCAAGAGTGAATAAAGTAATAGATAAAACTTTGTGTAATATACTTTTTATTTAGAAATGATTAGAGATGGACACAGAAGCACTTTATTACTTTGGCCAGTTTAATTGAGTAAGTGTGCTCAAAAAGTATTTGAATGCTGCCGTTACACCTGTACCAAAATGTTGCAGCATAATTCTGCATGACTCCAAATACTGCACATATAGTGCCTCCTAGCACTTGTGAATAAATGCACTACAGATTTTTTAAGTTTAAAATACCACATTGGCCTATTAAAGAGAAAATAAATTTGATCTATATTGCAACTTTAAAAAGTACTAGAAATGTGTTGAGTGTTGGATAAAAAACAAAAAAAAAAAATAGAAAAACAATCTGACCAAAGATTGTTCATCAGCCAAGTGATGCTAAAGAAATATAAATTGGTCATAAACATTAATGTTTGCTAAACCAATAAGTCAATTAAATGAAGCAGAAATAAATCATCACTTCCTCAGTGTAATGACTTATAACTGCCTTTTATAAATGTTTCCTTTCACACCACAATTTTTATTTTAATATGTGTTATTTTGATATTCCTAGTTAGCACTGGCTGTTTTTTAATAGAGATGTAGTCAAAGAAGAAGTTAAAATGTGCTGTCAGAGGGTGTAATGCTAAGTGTTAAGTCACAATTCCCTCATTTGACCAGCAGAGGCACTGTGGTAAAGTTCTGTTCTCCATGACGCCTCAGCCATCTTTCTGGTGGATGGAGGGGGGCAGCTCCAGCTGCTGAGGGTTCGTGTGTGTGTGTGTTGTCCTTGCATGGTATATTCTTATAATAGCCTGTAAACTAAGACCAATAGCATGGTGTTTCTGTGTCTTGCATTCAAATTTAGGGTTTATGTGGTGTGTTTTGGACCAGTAGCTGGTTGTATGTAGTTTTTTTTGGACAAGTTACAGCGTAAAAAGGTTGATATAAGATCTCCAAAATCCTCCCAAAAAAGATAGCCATTCAACATATAACCTTCTGCCATTTCTTCTGCAGAAACAAGAAAGCTATATTCCTCGACCAGAACTTTTTCCCAGGTAGGAATGAACAAAAATAAATAAAATATTCTAAACACAATAGATTTGTGTACAATTAAAGTCCAGCTACATTGTGTACTGGCCTATATGTTTTTAATGTAACTATTCTATGCATTGTGTTGCTTTTTACAGAGGCACAAACCCCTTTGCTACAGTGAAACTGAAACCTACAACAACCAATGACAGATCGGCTCCACGCATATTCTAATAGGAAGGAGATAAGCTGATTGTCTAATTGCAACACAACACAAATTGGCATTTAGAAAAGAGATCACTGTAAGACTAAGAATCCTGCTCAAAGGTGAAAGCCTTTAATTAATTATATGTAAATATTTCTTATGAGAGCATCTTAAATGTATGCTATACCCTGAATATTTTATTATGAGATTGTTATAAGAATATTTATGACTCTTCAAACTATTTCTAGATTTTTTTTAGTTATTTCAAGTGATCTGTGTAATGACTGTAAGTGAGATGAGAACATTTTATTGGGCACTGGATGGAAGTAGTGGAAACAGTTCTGACAACAGACCTGACAAAAAGGCCCAAGGTCTATAAGGACAAGCAATACCGCTAATTGATTTGATACCAAGTAGGCATAGGCTAGATTTCTGGTACCAATACTAATTCTACTTTAAAATGTTTTCTTGCACATATAAAATAGACCAAAAGACAGTAAATGTGGACACTGAAAAAGACTTTGAATCATACACACGTGGACAAAATTGTTGGTACCCTTCAGTCAATGAAAGAAAAACTCACAATGGTCACAGAAATAACTTT
>JBBPDA010000030.1:9813974-9835782 GCA_037974385.1 Arnoldichthys spilopterus
CTAGAGAAGGTTTTGATTGAGGGTTAAGCACTTTTCGTCCGCAGGGGGAAACCCCCCCCCCCCCCCCAACATACTCTCCCTCCTGAGGATTGAGAACCGATGCTGAGTTAGCCACAATTTTCTCTGACAGGTAATTACCTGTGCTTCACCTCTGCTTGATTAGATTTTTTGAAGAATCAAACCACTAGTTTAAATCAAACACTCTTTTATGTACATCTCATGTTTTTGTGATGTTGCAGTCAGTTAGGTGCAGGCTAACGTTAGTTTATTTCCAAAACTAAAGCTACTAGTTAGCGTTGTTTTATTTGTAGGTACCTGAATCTGTGATCTTTGTAAATTGCCCAAAAAGTCATAGCAGTTTGGCGTTTTTCCTGATATTTCTGTTTCTGGTCACCTAACATCTGAAATAAGAGTGTGCAGTTTCTTTTACCTATTGCTGTAGATTGCTTCTTGTGTAGAAAATAGTTTCTGCTGCTTGTTTCCTGACCAGCAGTCGTGACATTTCACAGCAGTAGCTTCAGCGTGCTCTAATGCAGTCTGTAACTCTGCTGTTTATAGGCTGATAACATCCAGCTGACATATATTAACAGATCGTAAAGTTAAAAAAACAGAAATTAAAGCATGTTTAATCTCCCACTGCTGAGACCAGCTCATGTTTTGTTTTTACCTGTGTTTGCTCGGCACACTGTTTTGCTTTGGATGCAGGGCTGGAGTGCAGCAGAGAGAGAGAAAGAGGGAGTGGCCTGACAAGAACAGGGCGGGATCTGAAAGCAAAGTCCACTCTCTTCTCAATCTTTAGGACGTGAGTTTTATTTTTAACATTTTTAAAAAAAAAGTGTCCTAGCATGGAGGACACAGAAGACTGAGATAAGATTAGTGAATTTCTTAACAGCTTGCATCCCTTATTCAGACAGAGGCTGCTGAAGGTGCAGAGACACACCTGAACACACACCACTAATCACTTGGCCTGAATTACAACACAGAGACAGTGTAAGTGAGAGAGAGAGAGAGAGAGAGAGAGACAGAGAGAGAGAGAAGAAAGACAGAAGCAGTAATAAAGAAAGGCACACTAACACCGAGCGAGAAGGAGGGAGAAGAAGAAAGATGGTGAGAGGAGAGGTAAGCCATAGAGGTGATCAGAGGGCAGAGGGGTGAAAAAAAAGGGACTGTCAGGCAGAGTAATGGAGAGAGGCAGCTAGAGTCAGGGCAGAATGGTTTTCTCTGGTCTGCTGAATGCGAAAACAAAGCTATTTAAACTTTTTTTGCCTTCTGTCCATTCTCTTTATCTCCATCCTGTTTATCTGTTATATCCTAAATCGAGCCTAAACATTTGGTCAAATTAGAACCAATATTTCTAATATATCCAAAATGTTTATGTACATATTTGCATTTTTAAAAATTAAGAATTTTGGACTTCGTCTAACTGGAACTGACAATATGACAGGCTAGTGGTGAATTCTATAGGCTTTAAAATGAGGAGTATGAGAATAAATAATTAAAACCAAAAAAAATTTGCACAGAATTTCAGCACCACCTAAACATTTTACTCTTCCAGAGGACAAAAATGCATTATTACTTATCTCTTTTAAATGATAAATTCTTTTGGAAGATATCAATACTGATGTGATTCTGGTATTTTTATGCATCTCCATTAAATAAATAAACTCTTCTTTTGTTTTCTGTGGTGAAATGAGTAACTGACACAGCAGTCTGTGCACTAATGTCAAATCAGGTCTGTCCACAAAAAATTTTGCAAGATCTAAGGTTCTGATAGAGGAAACTCCACTGATCAAGACTCTTGGTTGTGAGCATAATCTGAAAGCTTGTGGTTCTGTCCTGTGTGAATCTTGTATTGTGGGGGGCTATGATGACTGATGGATGTGGAGGCTAAGATGACTGATGGAAAACTAAGGACAATAGAATCAGTGGAATTGTGTGTGTGATCTCCCAGTTATTTTTTGAATGCAGTAGTGTAAACCATGCATTAGCTTCACAAAATATGAAGGAAGAATGAAGCAGAGAGAAAAACAGCAGCAGTGAACACAAGTCAGAATCCATTAATGGTGGGGAAACAGGGTATTAAAAACCTAAACACCAAATCTTAACCTGACCCTATCTGAAATTACCCTACCTGAGCAAGCCCCACTGTATAGAGTCAGTTCCAGTCAGGTTTGAAAAAATATGCATCTATGCATATAAGGATCAGGCATCAAGAGCTCAAAGGCTTTACTTTGAATGGAGGTTACTGCAATATGACTAGCTGCATCTTTTTTCTTTCTCAGATAAAACAATCTAAGTGCTTTCAGGTATTGCCTGTACATCAATGTTACCATGTTAAAATGTTTTTTGAAGATATATAAAATGCAATGTTATGCAATATTGATTTAAATATTGTAAAGTCATGTTTTTTTTCAACATTTCAAGCATTTTGGGAACTGCAAAAAGGCACTAAATAAGAAATGTTGAAATTTATGAAAAAAATATGTAATTATCTGTTAACAGTAGTGTATTGTCAAAGGTTTGATTGGCCTTTCAAAAATAATTTTTGGCAGCTTTTTAGTTATTTATTTGAAACCTTTGAAATTGCACAGGGCCAGCATATTAGAATAATTTCACTCATCTGAAATTATACAGAATTGCTTTTACATTATTGAAAACTAAGTCGATAGTGTACACATGTTGCTCATGAATTATGGGGCAGTAATTGCACGCAACTAAGTGAGATGGAGAAGCAAGATGGGCACAGAACCGCCTACTCTAATATTCTGGTTTAAGGGGTTCTGGGTAGGTTTTGGCTTTGTCTTGGATGCTGAATGATTTTTACGTCATTTGGCCACAGGTGCTCGGTCCCGGTCTATCTACTTGTAGCAGAAACCCTTCTTTCCTACTGTGAGACCTTTAACACCTGCGCATTCGACCTCTACATTTCTGATCTGATCTCATTTGTTGTTGCCCTTACAACTGATTCTGCGAGAACATTTAGACAAATGGAGGACAGCATGATCTTGTTTAGAGGATTTAAAATTAACCCATGTATCACCTTTAGAAAATTGATTCCTTTTGCATATTGTCTCCCTTAGTCAGTCAGTCTCTGGCTTTCACTCTCTGTCTCGCTCTCTCTCTCTCCTGCTCTCTGCTGTAGGGCTATGAAGGTTGTATATACAATTTATTACAAAGAGGGCGTAGTGTACCTTGGGATCAGAACCATCATATTACCAGATATATAAATGTACCTTGTTGGCACTCAGAGTTTACTCACATTTTCTCTTATGCACTTGGGTGTTATGCAGTTGGAGAGTTGCAGAGAGTTGCACAGTTCACTATAAAAGTAAAAAATAAAGCCACTAAAGGTCTCAGACACCTGGTGTTTCATTAGGGTTAAAGCCTAACTCTGCAAGCTGGTAGATCACCAGGACCTGGACTGAGAACCCCTGGCATACAGACATACATACTTCTAGATAAAATGAAAACAGAGTCAACTGAATTATTCTAATATGCTCATTTCTTACAAATATCAGGGATGCCATAAGACAATGTTTCTGGACCCTGATTCTGGAGAATCACTGTCCTGCACAGTTTCAGTTTCTTTAATACAGATGCCCCCAAAAGGGTTATTTGCATGATATCATTGAAAAAAAAACACTCTTTGTTTTTTAAAGAACCTTTCATTTGACCTTTCGAATGGGATTCTAAACACATGTTAGTGCTAAGCTAATGCCATTGAGCATGTTAGGCTGATGTAGATTTAGCATGGACATCTGAAGCTTGTAAAATACAATTATTGTTTTATTTGAGGCTCATAACAGATATACCTTTTTATATTGTAACTTGTGTGTCCTTCAGTTAAGAGCCATGGCATTGGCTGCTATTGGATTTCCACAAGGCTTTAAGTGACTCATTGTAAACCATGACTCATTCAAAATGCAATTGGATGATTTCTTTGTCACTTCCTTATTATGTTAATTATGTTAATGTTATGTTAATTTGACACTTTAGGACCTCAGTCTAGTACCTAAAGGCCTAAACAACTGGAGAGCTTGCTTAGCTAGCTCTGATTGGATGGTTTTCTGTTGGGTGTTTCATGAATTATGCTTTACTGTCTCCATCCCGAATTAATAATGTAGTAAAAGTAGTTTACACACAAATGCCAACATGATTCTATTGAATACAAACGAACCAATAATTACAGTCATGTGCTTAAATCTTATCTCGAAGGCTCCAAAAGTCTCCCTCTGCTTACTTTGGCGTAGAACCTTACCATTTTGAAAAGGTTCTTTAAATCTTTAGAAGGTTCTTCAGATTTGCAAAACTCTTTTTCTAACAGGGTTCTTTATGCAAGCGAAAGTGGTTCTTTAATCGCTCAAAGAACAATTTTGTGACACCTTTTTTTACCATCAGAAATACGAAATTATTATTTTTTTCTTCTCTTTCATTAATATTTAGTACATATAAGGTTCATAATTTGGATAATTTCTGATTCTCCATTTCAAATTATGAAAGAAAAAAGTCAGCAGTGATGATAAGCATTTTTCAGTTGTGTGTACATCTCATCATGAATGAACCATTCAGTCTATTCTACAATGCAACATTATCACTCTCCAGGCAGTCAGGGCTGTACAGGACGCAGGAGGGATGAATGGCATTTGGGAGCTGTTGGTTTGGACTGATTTGAGTGAACACACACTCTGAGTGTGTCCTTTGGACTGAATCCAGAGTTTGTGGCGAGCATGAATTCCTCTCGAAACTGCCTGTGAGTTCAGTGCCAAGTCATTACAGCACCCTTCAGAGTGCACAGTCTGTGGAGTACACTCTACGCCAAAGCCTCTAATTCAGCTCTGCTATTATAGAGAGTGTGTGACCACCTGCTCAATACACAACACATACTTATGAGGCTGGGTTTGTTGATGGAGCTGTTTAGGCTCTAAGACTGACATAAAAAATGACCTTAATTAAACTCATAACCCTCACCTGGTCTCATCACCTTAAATACACATTAAGAAGAAAAATATCCCTGTTTAACAGAATAATTACACCATTTTAAAAACATTTTTTTGCAAAATAAAAGTCTCAGATGTAAACAATTAGTTGTTTGATGTGACATGTATCATCTTAGATAAACATAGAGGCAGAATTGTTCACAGCAGTGGTGATAGGAACCAGATGTCCAAAGTGTTTAATGCTTCTAAAAATTACTCTACAGAAAAGTTTACAAAAAATAGTTAATGAATACACTGCCTAATGCATGAAAGACTGTTTCATCATAGTGTTGAGACACAATTTTGACCTGTAATGTATATTTAAAATACAAGCAGGGCAGAGAGACACATACATAGCAGTTCAAGTCAAAATACTAACAAAAGAAGAATTATTTTTTTACTTTTTTATGGTCAACACTTAATAACTCAGAAGTCACATGTAAATTAATTCAGAATAATATATAAAATGCTGACATTCTTGTTCATATCTCTAACACTGTAAAGAGTTTCTCTGTGGTGTGCCATTCCGCATCAAGCCACGCCAAATGACTTGGTTTACGTCTCAGCCACTGAATTATGCAGAAGAAATATGGAATTTCCTTGAAGAATGAATAAAACCATGCAATTTCCTACAACTCACTTCAAACACACACTTGGTTTTCAAAGACCCAATCTCTTTTATTCAAATTCCTTGGGTCTCACTGTCTGTGTGGCCAGCTTTGACCCTCTGTACCTGTGCTGAAGGACCATATGGATGCTCAGCTGTCCTGCTCTAACCCCAGAGCTTACCTCCACCCTCAGAACGAAAGACTTCTTTACACTGACACTGCAGTGTGTGTGTGTGTGTGTGTTCAAATAACAATGAGGTGTAAAAGGATATGGTAACATTTTACTTCAGCTGTGCTACATAACATTGACATAACCATGTCATAAACAATTAGCATGTGACAAACTGTGAGGACATAAAAAACTGAAGCATCTGTCATGACAATTATATTTAGGTAACGGTAACATGACAATGATATTTCAGTCATGTCAACTTATGATGGCGTGAAGATATGTGCCATGACATGTTGCCACAGATTCAATACAATGACAAAATCAGAATCAGAATTGTTTCCCTGTTTGTTAGTTCTGCTACTGTGAGTTATAGGTTTAGTGGGTAAGATTTAGGTTTAAGTTATACTCATCAGTTTAGAATAATATTAGTAGATTACATATGTTACTTTAATAGTGTTTGTACTTGGTATTAACATGTCCCTTGTCTGCATCTCCAGGGACTACTTGGGATCATTTTTTTATTGTCATACAAGAATGTATAAGTCCTGCTTCAGGACTATGGACTGTTTTACACTGAATTAGAGTTAAGTGTCTTGGTGATTTTTGCTTCTTTTTTGCTGTTGTATATGGAAGAGATGAGAATAAAATTGACTCTGGAATCAGTAAATCATTTAAGTGGTTTAAGAATCAATGAACCAGGAATAACTTATAGCTCATATTATGTATTTGTATTCCTCCTATATGTTAACGTGTACCTTACTTTGGATGTTACAGTTGACACCTTCAATAAAACTGGTGAAAGGGCGAAGGCTGGCTGAGAGGACATGCTCATTCGAACGAGCTGGGATGCTTGCTTGATGTTAACAGCTTGTGAAACTGCATATATTTTGTAAAAGGTACAAATACCAAATGAAGAGAGACTTCACATTTAACAACGGGAACCATTTAACATCATTTTAATAGTTTCTTTAAAGAACCATAAACAACATGTTTCCATCACAGAGAAGAACCAGACAGAGTCATTTAAGCAAATGGTTCTTTTAGTTCTCATGGTTCTATATGAACCTCTCGCCTTTATTATCTCCATAAGAACCATTTTTAAGATCATACATCAGCATCTTCATATTCACCATAATCTATCATCATCATTCTAATCATATTCAAATACATCCCTCATGGTATAGAGTGAATGTTTGTACTTCTTGCTTTTGTCATTGCTGGTTATAACTGCAACTTGACAGAGCAATGAAACCTAAGACCAGCCGAATGTACCTTCGAAAAGCTTCGACCGGTGAGAGTCAAAAAAAAATGTTTTGCTCTTTTGCTCTGCCTGTTTAAAAATAGAAACTGAGAGCAGACTTAGCCTTATGCTGTGGATGTAGCCAAGAATCAAACAGCCTGCCCTTCCACTGCCCTTTCTTCTTTACACTGGAAACATTCTTGTACTGGATCTACTTGATTTGAAGGAGACCTAGTTGGTAGGCTATAAGAGGGGAGATGATAGGGAAACAAAATGACTAAAAAGCATCCCACTTCTTAACTTTCTGACTAATTGGTAAATGTCAACTGAAATTTTTTCCCCCAACAACATTTTGACATCTATACCCCCCACATCCTTGTCAGCAAAAAACTCGTGATTGTGTTCTCATTGGGCCAACTAGACACAAAGCTGCATTTTCCTTGCTGTTTTACAGCTACATTGTTTTGTAATTGTAGCTACCACCTGAGAAACTGATAAACCTGAAATTACTTCTGAGTTAGTGACTCGTTTAGCAGACTTTCTTTCATTAAAATAAACAGTTGGGGCTTTAGCTAAACTAACTTTCTCTAGTAAGATAAAGGTTAAGTGAAAATTGAAAATGACTGTCATTGTGAACACACTCACCAACACCACTACGAAATGTGACCTCGGCATTTAACCCATCGTGGAGCAGCGGGCAGCTATCAACAGCGCCTGGGGAGAATGTAGCGGGGCGGTACCTTGCTTAAAGGTACCTCAGTGGTGCTCAGGTCAGGACTTGAACCTGCGACCTTCCGGTCCCAAGGGCAATGTCCTAACCACTAGGCCACCAGGAGAGAGTTACTGGATGAAAAATGTTTGTGACAGCTTTTAACACTTATCATTCATGGTGTCTGTTCATGAGGAAAGCATCACTCTTCAGTAAAAAAATTAGCTAATCAGCCTGCAGGAAAAGCTGCAAGCAGGAAAAACCCACCCTCGTTGAGGAGACCTGTGCATGAATACTAGCCAGAACAACCTAAAAATACACGTCTAAGCTATTTGAAGTTCTACAAAGTATTTACAGGACTTTTTTTTAAATGTTAATCAGGCTTTTAGTTTACTCCCCCCATTCAAAGAGAAAGAACCCTCATCTTTTGGGACTGGAAATAACTGCCTGTGTGCGTTGCCAAGATAGCTGCCAAGTGAGCAGGCTGACTGAATTAAGGTGTCATTTGTTTAGTTCTCTTCACAGTTGTCTTTCGAAGAGCACAGAGAACTATATTTTATTGGGGAAAAGTTTGTGTATCTTTTAAATCTGTTCATTATATTCATATGAAAAACATATATTATACAACCCTGTAAGTCCATCCCACTCTTTCAGTTTACTTACTTCTGTCAAGAAATGTTCTAATGTCACATACTGTATTTATTAGGTATTCATTGAGGTGGGATTTGTAGGGTGGTGCCGATATCTGATATTTCTCATGTACATAATTTGCCGATGCAAATACCAGTAATATGTTTTTAAAATGTAGAAATTGAGATGACATCTACTTGGATTAGAAAAATATAACTTGCATAGAACTTATATTTATATCTTTAAGCTTAAAAATTAGGTAGAATTAAATGTTTCCCTAGTCCAGAACGTGGTAAATGCATCATCAAGTAACAGTTTGAAATATTGTTTAAATCTATTGGTCATATTTTCCCTGAAATATCTGCTGATACTAGAATGGTTCTGTTATCATTGTGCATCCCTTATTTTGGCTCCTTGCAGGGACATCAGTGATAAATATTAATAAAAACAAATAAAAACTGGTACTAGAAAGATTAGGGCTGCACTGATGTGGGATTTATATGTCTGCTGATGCCAATATTATTATTGCAGCAGATATGTGTTGATACAGATATGATTCAGACGTCATTGTGCATCCTTAGTGTTTATAAGTAAATTGAATGAAATTCTCTCAGTTTGATCTGTATTTTGGTTTTACAGTAATAAAAAACAATCTACTTTTCCCAGTTCCTCCTGTTCTCCATATGTTATTTTTCTATCACCTTCTCTTTTGTCTTCCCTTTCTCTGTCCTCTCCCCTCCCTGCATTTTGGCTTGCTTATGGTACCTGGCCCCTCTCAGTCATCCATTGTGAAATTGCTTTCGTTCACCCCCACCTTTTCTCCCTCCCTTTGTTTTTTTTTTCCAGGACAAATTCTCTCTATTCCTATTCCTGTCATGCCCACAGCTTAGAGAGACAAAAAAGCAAAAAAATTGAATCAGTATTCCACTGTAGTCTATGTGCGTGTGCGCGCCTGTGTCTGGACAGGACTTTAAAGTGTTGTTTTAAAAGATCCTTGTGAACAGTTATTAAGGCTTTTTCTCACTCAGTCAGCAGATTTTGTGTTTTTCTTTCCTTTTTCTCACACAAGCACACCCACCCACACACACACACATACCAATGCAAGCTATTACACAAATATTGTTCTCAGAAGAAGACCTGTATAGAATGTTATCAGAGGATTAGTTTTGTATTATTATGTGAATGTAAGCACAGAGGTGAATTGTCCTCCAACTGTCTACGCAGGCCAACAGTACACGCAATAGTGTGTCCCATCCCTGTTTTTTTTCTGTCAGCCTCTCACATGGTCCTTCTCTCCCTCTTTTTCTCTCTCTGTTTCTTTCTCTTTCTGTCTGTCTGCCTGTCTCTGTTGTCATAGAAGGTGGGGGTGTGGTTGTGGGTGTTTAAGAGTGACCTCTTTTTATTTTAATGAAGGAATTGGGCTCCTCACTGTCTATGCATGTGTGACAATGTGTTATTGTAGAGCCAAAACTTTATCCTCCTTTATTTCATTTTTCATTCTAACTGCTCATATTACTACAACTGCGCACAGCTACCCCACAGCCACACACACACACAAACCCCCACCCCCCACCTCATACTTTGTGAACCACTTGACATACTGTGTTAGCTCAGGGCTCTGGCTGGGCAGTAGAGTGTGAAGAAGTGTATCTCTGTTTGCGTGTGTGTGTGTGTGTGTGTTTTGCTGCAAGGTCAGAGTAGAGCTCTCTGTACTGCTGTAAGGTCTGACAGAAGTGTGAGCACAAGACTGCAACAAGACACAGGGAGAGAGAGAGAGAGAGAGAAAGAGAGAGAGAGAGAGAGAGAGAGAGAGAAAGCATTAAGTGATTCTTAATACTTCATGGTCATTAACCATTCACTGTCATGAGTTGTGTATAACAGTCTCAGTGAATGACAAAGAACAAACGAAAGGCCACTTTGTGTGTGTGTGTGTGTGTGTGTGTGTATGTGTGTGTGACTGTTTCTGTTAATCCTGTATATTATATACTAACTCCACAGGTCCTTTAAACACTAACCGCAGGTGAACCCAGGCTTGCATTGTCAATGATGGATGTCTGTTAAAGTTGAGGCAGAATGTGGTGCTATACAGTAAATGATGTATATCAGAATTGTTCACTTGATCCAGTGGCCCCTAATTTACACCATCAGTGTTTAACGCTACAGACTAACTTTGTTCTACTAGTAGCAATGGTGACAGCACTGGTGACAGCTTTTATAGAACAGCTTTAGTTTTGAGATGTTGGTGTGTTTCCTCACATGAACTGCTTTGTGTTGGGCTAAGGTCAGAGCCATTTAAAAACATGAACTGTATCTATATTTAACCATTCTTTGGTTGAACAACTTGTGTGCTTAGGGTTATTGTCTTGCTACATGACTTTCTCTTAAGATTCAGTTTAAGGACAGCTGTCCTGTCAATTTAATTTAGATTTTGCTGGTGTAATTCAGAATTCTATCAATAAAGGCAGACTGTTTTTTCTGAACTGGTGGACTATTACATGCCTTGCTCTTGGAGTTATCTTTGTTTTTAAAGCACTCCTGGAGATGGTACCAATCTGTCTGACTTTGGACTAGTGGAGTCCAGACCTTTAGAGAAGGTTTTATTACCTTTTCAATCCCGATGAACAACAACTGAGGTCTTCAGAAATCTCTATTATCTACAGCAGCCTTTTCTATTGCCATGATACACACATCCAAAAACCTGTGTTATGATTTTAAGATTTTAAAAATAATATTTAAAAAATAAAACAGGTTACCCTATCACACCTGATTGTAATATAATGATTAGAAACACCACATTCTAATTTCACATTCAAATTAACTTATAAAAATACCTTTAAATTAGTGTTTCAAATACTTTTACCTTTTACAGATGTAATACTGAATCCTTTTCTTCAATAAAAAGATGCCAAGTACACCATTCTTTACTTGTTTAGTTAATTGGGTTCTCTATCTATTTTTAGAACTAATAATGTTTTAGGTCATATTTATGCAGAAATATATAAAATTCTAAAAGGTTCATCATTTTTGTTATCATCATCATCATCATCGTCTACCTCATCATTATAAGTGGTGGAAGCAGTGATGAGCTCATTTCCCAGACTTCGCTGCAGAAAACTTATCTTAAAAGCGAGGCAAGCATTTCTGCTCCCTCACATCTCACTGATAGGCTGAATTAGAAATGGCTCTCCCTCTAATCCCTGTGCTTACGCTGCTCTCTCTCTCAGCATTCTCTATTTTACTCAGCCTCTAAGGTTTGTAGCCTGGTCACGATCCTCTGGGTCATTCGCCTATAGCTTTCCTCAAAGACTAAATAGGTGCGAGTTCACTGCGCCAGTTTACAGGATAGTAAAACCAGTTGTGTGGTTCATTCACAGTACTTGGTTATATCTCGAAGATGTAGTCTGCTGGAACTGGCAGGGTAACTTGGACTTAAAGGTAAAGTAAGCAGAATTTCCCTTTAATATTAAAATTAATGCCTTAATATTATTACAACCTCCTATGCAAAAGACACAGAGATGACAGGTGAAGATTCAGGCTGTGAAGCCCTAAGCCATTTGACTCATTCTGTGTTATGTATGAAAATGGCAAACAAGCCTTGTAAAAGGCAAACTGCATCTTTCTTGTGCCTATGCATTTGGTGGGGGCTGTGCAAAATGTGAGAGGATGGGGCAAAAAAGTGGATGGAGATATTACATGCGTGACTGATTACACATTCCGCTTCATTTACTAAAGTTTAAGCAACTTTTGTCATTTTTGCAACTATATTCTACCACCTTTTCAAACCAGATGTTAAAAGAGTGTTAAAAGACGTTGAGAGTTTTCCTTTACCAATGTCAGCAGATACAACGCATTGCAGGATGCATGATCCTCAAACTAAGTTACATTTTTTGCTTTGATTCAAGTGTGTTCTGCAAAATTTCTATTGGTCCATTCACAAGTAAATATTGACACAATTTTCAAATTGTGTGAAACAATAAAAAATGAAAGAATGTTGTAAGGTTTTTTTATAATAGCAAGAAAATTAATCTTCATATGAGATGGTAACAGATAGGAGGCAACGACAGGATCAGTGCACAAAGATGTCAGCTTTTACTTTACTTGTCACCTTTTAGCAGGCCAAACGCAAATCCATATACTCATAATTGCTCATACAGGGCATGTTCCCAGTGGCATTTTGCTGTATCAAGTGAAAGCTGATTGGTCCCTTAGTGAACGAGGTTGAAGTCCACTGTCCCATAAGGGCGGGGGGTAGGGCCAAGGTTAATTGTACTGGGTCATTTTGATACAAATTTCTTTGCAGATCCCTTGACAAAGTTAATTTCAGTGTGTTCAGCAGGGACATCATCAAAAGTGACACCAGCCCCATCACACTGAGAAAAAGGCTTCAAGGTCAAAAACCTTTAGCACCTCTGAACGACCAAATGGCACAGCTTGACCTAGTGTGTATATTTGTGAGGTCACAAAGTTGAGCTTCTATATGGTAAAACTAGGGGGAAAAGCCTTTTCAGCTAGGGGAATTCCCTTATTCCCCTCTGTCTTTCCGTTTCTCTCATTCTCTCTTACACCTCTGCTCACACTCTCTAGCTTCCATTGACCGAATAAACGACTGACCTCTGTAAGGAAAAAAAGGAAAGCGCAAGAACAAAACCATTTGCACCAGGCAAGCTTGTCCAGCTCTACTGAAAGTTATCATTTTTAATGACTAAATCTGCAGAAGTGGGCCACATCAAGGCATTTATTTAAGGCAAACGTTTTTTGCAGTCTGACAAAATGAGCAGAGAACCGAAAGACCATTTTAGCCTCCTTTCCTCAGTAGAGTTCTGCCTAAGCGCTGACCTCATTTAGTAGGTCAGGGATTGGTTAATTGGAGCCTGTGAGTCACGAAGCGCCATGGTGACCTCCGTGTCAGCTAAAGTTAGACTCTCCACTCCCTGACCTCTGAGCCTGGGTAAAAATATCCGCCCTAAAAATGCAACAAAGAGCCTAAAATAGACCTACCTATCTTGCAGTTCTGCCTTTAGATCTATTATTTTAAGTGAGAAAACATTTATAGTTTATGTGTAGTTAAGTCCATTATAAAACATCTCTTTTTCACACTGCCCCCCCCCCCAGTCCCTGCCTCTCCTGAAACTTTAATACACTGCCAGATAAAATGCAGTCACCTATGAACATTTTCTCTTGAATAAATCATATTTACAAGCAAAGTGCTAATAGTGACTTCCAAACCTTAAAAAGGTGCATGACTAAGAGTGTGTGTGTGTGTGTGTGTGTGTGTGTGTGTGTGTGTGTAAAGATGAATAATTAGGTAGTTATGACTCAAATCCAGCTGAGACACACACATATGCACAGACAACCAACCTCAAACATGCAACTTGTCCCTGTCAAGGACACAGTCAAAAATCAATATCTTTCCTCAGTTGTGACAGCAAAATTATGGCAACTTTGTGTAACTTAAAACTGGCTGGCACCGTTCCAAGCAAACTCAGAGTAACAACAGCCAATGAGGCCAGAGAGCCAGCCTGAGAGTGCTCGTGACTCAATCACTGCACAATCACTCTAGAATTACTAACAGCTTCAGAGGTCACAACTTTTCATAATTGCACAATTATGAATATGCATTTCAAACACAAGGTGACACTGACTGTGCAATTTTGACAGTTATGCTAAACTACAGTAGTCCTAATAGGCCCTCATCTTGCTGGCCCTTATTATGAAAGCCTTGTGCATTTATGCTGACCATGGCCTTTTATCTGTGCATGTCAGTTTGACCTTGGCAGTTTGTAGCGTCCATCACTGCGCATGAAAATTTGAGATAAAAGGTTTCTCCAGCACAGAGGTTTAGCACAGAGGTCCAGACTTCAAAACTAAAGTATATCAACATTAATTGCAATTAACCTGCAAAATTATTATCTTGAGTGAAGAAATTCTGTGTATGATTTAAATGTACAGACACTATGGAATAAAATTCTCACTTTTAGGAATGCACCAGTTGCAAATTTGTTTATTTTTACTTTACCCAAAGCTCATACTGTAAAGACTAAACATTTTAAGCATTTTTATGTACTTTCTATCAGCCAAAGTCTAGCATAATTATTAAAATGCAGTGCAAGTGCTCTTGGTTCACATTATTTACATCATAAAATTGCAATGTATGTTGTACAAAATCAAATATTAATTTGGTCAACTGCTAAATGCATAGGAGCAAAAATCTCATCTAGGATTTTTTTTTTAACTCTGGCCAATTCTAATCTTGACCTAGTTGCTAATACAAACCTTAAGGTTAAAAACTGAATAACACTTAATGTAAAAAGTAGAAAACATTGCAATATGCGCATGTAAGTGTCTGCATAGGACAAGTCATGAGGGTCTGTGATGCAAAACTATCTGAAACCACCAGCGAACCTACACTACAGTCTTATATGTAATGCTAAGAATGGAGAAATAGCAGTAAATCTGAAAAAAAAGTAAATTTTTGGGGGGAAGTATTTTGCATTCCAACACCCAGCAAGTACCACCTGTACCAAAACCTCTCCAGTCTATCATAATAGAGTCTCACACATCATGCGGGACATTTATAACCATAATTTATATAAAACCCTAAGTGTCTCTGAGGCCTTCCGTTCTTAAGACTCCTGGTTCCTGTCACCACCACTGTGATCAAATTCTGTTCATTTCTTTATAAAATACATATCAAACCACTCCAAAATGTCTCTGTTTATATTAATGCAGAAATGTTGAAAAAAGGGTAGAGTTTTTTTTTACAGCCTGGTAATGATATGCACACACACTTTTATCTTTACATCTACTTCTGTTTCAAATTAGCTTCCATTAAGAATTCCAAAAGAAACTTGTTCACAGTTGCTGAGAGTGTATTTCCTATAATAACTCATATTACTATGTGCCTCTTAATGAGATCATTCAGATGCTGCTAACGCTCTGAAAAACGTGATGCTTGGAATTTATTTGATTCAGACAGTTACATCATGTTCACCTAATTAAAAGACAGGACATGAAAATAGTTCCGTCTTTCAGTTTAGTTTAACTAAGCACAACTGTAATAATGTAAAATTCCTATTTAATGTAAAACGATGTACAGTTAAATGAATCCATCAAATTCAGTACCTTATTTGTGAATGACTGTGCCTTTGTGCATGTGAGCGTGTATGAGAAAGTAAAGACTGCAGAGGAGTTTGATCCTGAAGCTGCCTACATACTGTAGATACGAAAACACACACTTTCTATACAGAGAGAGAGAGAGAGAGAGACCTTGCATTTTCTATCTGCCAATACTCAATTAGTGTCAACTGTCTAAACATGCGCTCTCCTACACTCACACCTACACACACACAAGCAAACTGCCAAGAAACCATTAGAAGCTGCTTACCCACCTACCCATCACAAAGTACATTCCACAGTTAAACACTCCTCGGCTCACACTCACCATCCAAACACACATTAGTCAACCACAAACAACACACACAATATATATATACACTGTGTCTTTATAAAGTGACACATATGAAGGGGTGAAATATATTAGGCAGCAAGTGAACAGTCATTTCTTGAAGTTGATGTGTTTAAAGCAGGAGTGAGGACCTGAGTGACTATGAGACAAGGATCAAACTGTGATGACTAAAAGAGTGGGTCAGAGCAGCTCCAAAATGGCAGGTCTTGTGGAGTGTCCCAGGAATTCAGTAGTTAGTACCTACCAAAAGTGATCTATGTAATGAGAGCCACTGAAGCGGTACCAGGGATATGGACGAGCAAGGCTCACTGAGGGGCATGTGGTGTGAATGCTAGCATTTTTGGTCCGATCACACAGTAGAGCTACTGTAGCAGTAAAAAAAAATGGTTATAATGTGTGTGTATTTGTATGTGTGTAAATATATATTCGGTTGGATTTTTTTGAAATGAAGAAATCCATTAGTATTAAAGTGGTGGTTTGGCCAAAAAAATCTGATTTACATATATATCCCAGTCTGTTGAGCAGTTTGCCATCCGAAAGCAAATAGCAGACAATTCTGGGTCAAATACAGCACAGTTAAGGCCCTTACAGTGTAGAATGTTAAGATGAGCAAGCGTGTATCTGAATGGTTCAAGTCATGAAAGCCTGTAGCCAATATTAAACTGACAAAAGTGATGCACTGACTTAATGATGCAGTTCTATCAAAACGCACCAGTGAACCAACACATGTCTTCTGAAGTCTTATACTTTTATACTTTTAATAATGTTGCAAATGGAAAAGTACTGGTTAAATCAAAGAAATGTTTCCTTTGAGAACTATTTTGCTTTATAACACTAAACATGTGATTTAAAATGTTTTAGGACAAATCCTTATCTCAAAACTTTTAATTCTTTTGGCCAAACTATCACTATAAAAGTACAGAATAATGCAGCTGTGCACTCAGTAGTAGTGACATCTGAATGCCTAGTACTTAGAACTGTGACAAATCACTGTAGTCCTGGAAGCACAGGATAGAGAATGTACCCACTGAAGTGACACGCACGCACACACGCACATGCACACACACAGATAGGGTTGATTTTGGCTGGTAATTTCTTTTGGATTGTAATCTAGAATCCAATCAGAATATTTGAAGTGACTTTGATTTCATTAATGTGTGTGCTTGCGTGTGTGTGTGTGTGTGTGTGTGTGTGTGTGTTTGTGTGTGAGAGAGAGAGAGAGAGAGAGAGAGAGAGATTGGGGAGGGGAGCTGATATCCACTTCATTAACCAGAGCAAGCAGCTTGCCTGCAGGAATGATGCATCTTACACACACTCTAGCACACACACCCTGCTGCACACCCTTTGCCCCTTGTACACAAACATGCACACGGATGCACACACATACACACGCACACACACACACACACACACACACACACACACACACACACACACACACACTTTTGCGCTACCACTGCAGAATATCTCTGCCAGGTGGAGTTCACACAAAAATGACATCTTAGGTGGCTGACACTTTTCAGCCTCAAGAACACACACACACACACACAATGTGTTATATGCATCAGAGAGTATATGTCAATGTTGAGAGACACATGCTAATGTGTCAGCAGAGGTGCAGTGATTCAGGCAGTGATGCAGCAATGCAACCACCCCCACCCCAACCCCCCTTTAAACACAGATGCCTACTACACACACACATACACAGTGTATACAGTTTTTCCCCTTTCTTTAGTTTGTCCTGACCTTTTTTTTACCCTCCCTTCTCTTTGTCCTGCAAACTCTCCAACACTCACTCAATTCTCTTTGCCCCTGGGGCAGCTTCCACTTACACACACACACACACACACACACACACACTGCTGATTGTCTGGTGTTAAAGGCATTCAGTCATACACACATACACAAGCACTTGGACACATTGCTGATTGTGTGGTGTTGAAAGCACCGGGTTCATGCAGCTGTTTCTGCATTGACAATCTGGAGCACAGATTAACCCAGGGGCTGAGAGAGAGAGAGAGAGAGAGAGAGAGAGAGAGAGAGAGAGTAAGGGAGAGGGAATTAAAAGGAGAATGGGGCAAAGTGAGAGAAAGAGAGTGTAAGGGAGAAAGTGAGTAAGAAAGAAGGAGAAAGGTAACAGGAGTAACACAAGTAACACATAGGGAGAAATGATAATAAGAAAAAAAGAAATGTAGGTGAATAGCACATGAGACAGAGAGAGCAAAAGACAGAGACAAAAAAGACTGGAAAAAAGAAAATGGGAGATGACAGAAAAGAAATTAATAAAGAAAGAAAAAGAAGGAACTTAAGAAAGATTCTTCATTGTCATAGCCATCATTATTGTCCACCACCAGTATCCCTTTAACCTTCATCAGTGCTGCACTGGGACAGTGAACAGAAGTTACAGATGGATTCTGTTACTCTAATGAAGAACTAACATTCATTCAACACTCGTTTATTCAGACAGAAGATAAAATGCGAGTTGCTGTCACACTCAGGTCATTTATTTTCTGCAGTCCATTCACCTACTGACACACACGGCGCAGGCTGGCTGGCAGAGCTCAGCTGTGGTTTGTGAATGGGATATTACACACAGATGATAATGCAGCCACAATGAATCGCTCTCTCTCTCTCTGTGTGTCCTTCTGTCTCTTGCTCTGTTTTTGGCCTCTTTTCCTTTAACTGATCACCATTCTCTCGTAATCTCAGACATTTCTGTGCGTTTTATCTGTTATCTGTACCCTCACTCATAATCTCCCACTCTTGTTCTCATTCACCATCTCTCTCTCTCTCTCTCTCTCTCTCACTGCATTCAACTCTCCTGCAGCCCTCCACTCTCTCACAGCTTGCCGCAACTCTCTCTTCTCTTTTTTCTCCTCTCTTTACTCTCCTGTAATTTTCTTTCTTTTTCTCTCCCATACTCTCCTGTTTCCCCCTTTTCTATTCTCCTTTCTTAATTGAATCACTCCACTTCTTTTGCTTTATTTTCTCTCATATTTTCTTTTATTTTTTTTTCTTCTCTTGTCCTCTCTTCTCCTTTCTTCTCCCAGATGTTAACATTCTTTTCTCCCTCCCTCTCTCATGCAGTGTCTGTCTCTTACCCGGTGTGGATTGTGTGTGTCCTGGCTTGAGCGCAGCAGCTGGATGAGCTTGTGCTGGAGCGTGGCGTACGGAGGCACAGAAGCAGCCGGAACGTCCGGGAGGAACTGAGATGAAGAGAGAAATAGAAAAAGAAGACAGAGAGGGAGAGAGAGAGAAAGAAAAGAAAATTAGAAGAAGAAAGAGAAAGACAGAGAGAGAGAGAGGAAGACAGAGCAGGAGGGAGAAGGAGCACTGACTGGTTGGAGGTGAGATGAAGGGGAGAGAGAGCGAGAGGGAAAGATAAAGGGAGGGAGGGAGGGAAGTGAGAGGGTGGTATTGAGAAAGAGAGAGAGAGAGAGAGAGAGAGAGAGAGTAGAATAGTATTAAGAAGGGGGGGGAGAAAGTGAAAGTGAGAGGGGAGAGAGAGAGAGATTGGGACACCAGGGTTTGCATGATGCTTAAATGTTTAAGAGATTACAGCTTGGGATAAAGGACAGAGACAGAGAGAAAGTAAGACAAAAAAAAGAAATAAAGAAAGAACCACACAACATTCAATCACTTTACTATGGGGATAAAAGGAACGTTCTGCAAAAAAAAGAACAAATTCACAATGAAAACAGAAGAGTTGCCGAGGGACACCGAAAGAGGGGCCGAGGGAGATAAATAGGATGAAAGGAAAGGAATGATTCAAAGGCAAGTTAGTTTGACCTGAGGGCACTGCCACTAGATAACACTACTCTGAGAAAAAAGAGGCTGATGAATGTAGAATGACATGAATGAAGAAACTGAGAGAGAGCTAGACTGAGAGAGAGAGAGTGAGAGAGACAGTGAGAGTAAGAGTGAGAGACATATACATTATGAAAACGTCCACATTATCTGAGTCATGAGTGAATAGACACATTGAGGTCAGTGTAGCTTAACTGGGGTCTTGAAACACACTCTCACACACACACACACACACACACACACACACACACACGTAGCTTGAAGTTAAATACACTCAGACGGCACTTATACAGTCAGTTCCATACATCACAGCAGCTATGGGCACAAATTAGCTACGGCGATGCAGACATGCCCTGCATGTCTCTCATTAGTATTATCACTAATTAACATCATTACAGGTAATAATGCTACAAACACAGGTATTACAACAAAAGGGACTATTGCTTACTCAATGTTGTTAGTAATGTATACTCAACAGCTCCTGCACAAATTTTGAGGCCTTAAATGTAGAGAACCATAAATACATGACAGGGCCCTAAGTTAGGCTCCAAGTGAGGAGGATACAGCATTCATAGCTTTATCATGGCTATGTTTAGATATTAACATGCTTAGAACTGTGACTAAACCAAAGGGAATCTAACTGTCTCTTTGGGGGTTGGGCAGCCTAACACAGATTATAACTGCAGAAAAGAATATGTTGTTTTTTTATAAATGCTCTTTATTGGCAACTTTTTTGAGATTAGAAAAGCTTTACAAAACACAAGTACAAATAAAAAACAGACTTTTCAGTTGATTTTTAATCGCAAATGATATTTATGTACATATTAAAAGTAACATTGTTAAGACTGATCTGGTATAGTTTTTTAAAATTAGAATACAGTTAGTTATTGTGCATTTTAGGTAATCACAGCTGAGAAATATGGTTTAAACGTGGGTTAAAATCCTGGAGTAGTGGAATAACTGTGCACTGACCTCTGTGGGCAGCAAATGGCTTTTCAGCTTTTCCCTTTGTAAGCCACATTTGAGTACTAATTGCAAATATATGTTTAGCAAGAGATGGGAACAATTTCAAAAGTTGTGTGTTTGTGGGGGGGGGGGGAGTATAGACTTACTGCCAAGTGTAAACAGGATCATTATGTTTGGAACAAGAGAGAAATAGTTAATTAAATTTATTGGAATTTTCCCAACATTCTGTAAAGCTTGCCCAACCTAGCAACAGTTTCTATGAAAGTATGCACTTGTGGGCAGAGCATATACAGGTCCAGTAGATAAACTCCTTTAAGTGTGCTATAGCTGAGTGCATAATTTTGTCCCCACTCTCATAATTACCTAATTTACATATTATTTTAATGTAGTTACTAAAGAAAGATGGATCAATGAGCCTGCAGTTTATGGAGGTAGAAATTAAAGAAAGTGAGCATCATAATGTTACATGTAGCTCATTTTAAAAGTTACAAAAAGTCATAGAATGTGTAGGACCTGGTCATGGATTAGTCCTAAACTTGGACAAAATACAAAAACGATGCCAATTATGAATTTCCACTGAAAATCCTATACTGTCTGGCTTAGGCTTAATCGGGTTTTAAAATCAGCCCAGTGTTTATGTGCTAAAGTAAATAAACACCTTATTGTGATTCCTCCTTTAGCTGCACAGTCCAGAAGATTAGAGTAAAATATTGATTTTAAAAGTCCCCCATTGGCTCCGCTTCTGCTTCCCCAGAGACTGTGATGAGGTCGTCTAAGCTGTTGCTGTATGTGTGCATCACTGTGCGTGCTTATGTGTGCATGTGCATGCTCTGTTTGTTCCAGCAGCCATGTGGTGTATGGATTGTCAATGTGCTGATGAGGAAAAGCTTTTAGGCACAGGTTCCAGATCAGATGGGCTCTGTTATGCCTCTAATATCTAATATCTTTAAAAATGCCACTGTTGTGTCCTACATACATTATTCTCTTGAGTTGAAATGCTGAAATGTGTAGCATACGTTACATGCAAGCACACGTTTATTTGATAATATATGACTAACAATACAGTGCAAAAGGCAGTGTTGCCATAACGGTTAGGGAGTTGCTCCTGTGAACTTAAGGTTGCCAGTTCAAATCCCAGACCACTACAAGTACCACTGAGGTACCTATCACTACTGCTGTAAACAATTCTGACTTGGTCTTGATACAAAGTCAGAAACATACTTTGAAATACTATT
>JBBPDA010000030.1:9835882-9856138 GCA_037974385.1 Arnoldichthys spilopterus
GAGTAAGACAACATGCATAAAGAGGATGATGTGGACAAAATACTCATTTGCCTAATAATTCTGCACTCCCTGTATGCAGTCCTGGTAAATTTTCTACTGCTCTGGTCATCTGGCTAAATAGCATACTTTAATTTATGCTCAGACAAAAACAGGATTGTGGGAGGGAGGGGGATTACTGGGCTGCAGCACCACCAGATTTTATTATTAGTATGATAAATAGTTACTAAAATTAATTAATTAACATCACATTTTGATTACAGCATGCTGAATCACTTCCTTAGCCAACATTTGGCCACTGTTGAGGGCATTTTGCAAAAAAGCAATCAAAGAATTAAGTGATATGGCTAATTACCTTTTTAAACTTAAAAAAATTAAATGATAATATTTTATTGTCCTTGCATTCACATGCTGCAACAATCACTCTCAATGTTTAAGCAAAGTGAAAAGCCTCATGTTTGTATAATATAATTCCAAAATTCTTGTTGCAGCTGTAATTTATAACTTTGTATGTTTCTTTTTTTCTGCAGTATCTCAGAGTGCCCACTTTTGCAATACAATGATGACAGCTTGACCAAATCAGAATGGTCACACGGGTCAAATCTTTCATCCTCTTACACAGAGGGAAGTGGAATGTCAGTCAAGTCCACCATTAGCTTCACTGGACCTTACATTCTCTGCAGCCAAGAGTCTCCTTTAGAAACAGAGACATTGGATACATCCTTCTACTCTATATCAGCTTTTGATGAAGACAGCAAATGCGTCACTGAGAGTGCAAAGGGCTCTCCCCCAGCAAATGGAGGCTATGTTTTCTCCCCTCCCACCTCTCTGACCTCTACACAACTATCAGCTCCGCCTGATAATCCAGCCAACATAAGCACAAAGCTCAGCTTAGCACAACTTCCAAAAGAGGACCCCCCAGCATACACCCCTAACCCTACTACAATGCCAGATGCACTCTTTTCTCACCCCTCAGGGTACTTTCTGATGCCCAGTATGGAGGTGGGTGTTACCACTTGGTTGCAGGCATCTGGCCCACCACCAGGGGGAAATATAGAGAGCCAGACAAGCAACGCAGGAGAAAGGGACCAAAATGCGTGTGGCTATGTGACTCTCTCTCAGCCCTCAACTTAATGGTGTTCAACTTAAGTCAAACTTGGCTATGTCACTCGTAAATATCAGTTGTTTGCTTTCTGATTAACTGATAAAAGTCTCATGCAAACAATACATGTACATCGGAATGGAACAATACCACTTCTCAGGGTAAAAAGCATTCCTTACTTCAAGGCAATGGGAGACGGAGAGGAACTCTTTATTCTTGCTTTTGGAATTCCTGTAAACAGCATGATCTGTGGTGAGCACATGGCACCTGAGAATGTACTGGCTGCCAAATTTTGTAAACTAAGAACAACAATTAACTTTGGACCAAGTTTAAATGAATATTTATGACTTTGTCAGAAATGTGAGTGCAACATCCCATTTGGAGTTTAAATCAATAAGAAACTCAATGCATCAGCCTTTAAAACTCATTATTATACTTCACTACAATATGCAAAGCTTGGACCATGCAACGTGGCAAAAAATAGCCAACAGATGGCAGTACTGTTGGTGTTCTCACTGAGAAATACCTGAATCTTCTCTCCTTTGCATTACATTTCACACAAAAGCTGCCTTCCCAAGGTCAGGCTGCAGCCCAGGTGGGCTTGGTCCTTCAGATATGCTCCTAAGAAGTGCAGCCCATATTCTGGCATATTTCAAGAATGCTATCGGCAAATCCTTCACAGCCTTCGGTCACCCATAATACTTTGAAAACATGTCAGGCCCGAAGAAGGTTCTAAAGAAGTTCCACTGAATGAAACCAGCTACAACATGTTTAAGAAGGCCAATAAAAGTACCACATCATGTACAGTACACTGTTTCCTTAGTTCACACCAGTGTTGTACTATCCTTCACATTAGTGGTATTTTCTTACCCTTCTGTTGACTTGACAAAGTGGCTTTGGTAGACTGAGGATCACGAAACACGAAAGAGGATCCTTCATGGAACAGTGCTGCCAAGGGGCCCACCTTTCTCGGCTACAGCCTAGCTTTTGGAATGCAGCTGATGTTGTGTGATTATTAAAATTACAAAATATGCACTATGACCTATCCTGCTATTGTCTGTAAACATAAACAAAGTTGCTTTTACAGGAATTGCACAATAAAATTAGTTGCAAACATTTAATGTCATGGCATTGGCGTTGGCTTTGACTTAAATGCTTTTGTGCCTGCACTATGTTTAAGATGCAATTATAAATACTAAAATAAAAAGTGCTGTATTTCTAAAATGTGCCAGTGTTAAGGGGTTTAAATATTCACAAATAAAATTTTCAAATATTCAATTTAAAATAAATGCTTTTTGAATGCAAAGTCACAGTCACACTTATGCAACAGATATTTGTGCATGTGTGTAATGTACATATACATTCAAATATTATTTGCAATGGATGCTAGTCAGATGTTCATAGTTAGGTGTGTAATAGTCTCACTACAGGTCACGTGCAATATCAAACATTTCCCAATAAGCCATCTCCTCAGTTGTAGTCATGCAAACCACAATGCAGTGTCTGTGGTATGTGCAGTCCATCCAGTCATTCCAACAATTTAGAAAAAAATCCATATGTTTGTAATTAAAGGCCGCAAAAAAGTTAAAAATGCCCAAAATGTTTACTGTTTATCTTAGTACTAGAGCATTTTGTGTTGACACTTTAGTAGCTACCTGTATGTATGTATATATACACACATACATACATTACATACAACAGTCTGCTGTAATTTGGCAATAGTATTTATGAAATTCCAACAATTCTTTTGTTACATGGCACAATAACTCTTCAACTTGCAGCTCCTCTGGGACCTACTGCGTGTGTGTGTGTGTGTGTGTGTGTGTGTGTGTGTAGCGGTGAATGCAGAGATACAGCACACTTACAGTTTTTTGAAACACTTCCTGTTTGAGCCTGTTGCTTCATTCAGTGATTTCTCTCTATGTCACACTGTATTCACATGCACTCATTAGACCCCCTCAACAGACCAGTGCCATTATGGCCTTGTCCAAAACACCAGACTTTTTGCACTGCATTCCAGTCAAATTCTGATCTTCTGCCCAAAGCAGAGGCATTCCACAGCAACTCTTTAAGATCCATTGTTCAAAGTGTGCGCATCTGCGTTTGTGTAAGAGAGAGGGAGCCTGAGTTCTCTATGGACAGTGTGTCCCTTGTCCTTTGTTGTAAATAAACACAGGAAGGCCTTTAAAGGTGTCTGGAAAGTACGGCATTGGGCAGACGGTTGTATAACGACAGCGTCTACTCGCTATAGGTGGCCTGTTGTGCCATGAGAATTCTGATTCACACAACATGACGCCAAATACTACAGGCCAACCATTAACAATGGTCAGCATACACGACGCAATGCACACATTTGGCTTGGCACATTACACAGTAAGCAAAGCTGACCATCTGTAGCCATATTAAAAGAGCATAAACCCTACAGCTACAGCATCCAGGCTTTAAAACCAATGTGTTTATTATTGATGAGCCAAAATCCTGCCTATCTGCTGTAAGTGCACAGCCAGTATAAATCCACTCTACACCTCATCAGAGCTTCAGCCTTTAGTGCATAACACTGTAACATGAGTAAACATCCAAGTTCAGCTAACAGCTTCATTGCAAAAGCAGCTGAGCAGGTGGTTAAAGTAACAGTTAAAAATCACACTGACAGTGTTTCGCATGCTTTTCCCCATATTTGTTGTCCTGCTTTTTCCTTGCTTCTATTAATAATTTATTTCAGTTCTAATCAAAAACTATTTTAGTTTTGGTTGATTTTTTTAATAGACATTCAATGTCCAGTTCATAAACTAGTGGTCTGTAGTGGTTTTACTCCTTTTGATTCTAGTCAGCAGGGAAATCTCTTAACATTTTACATTAGCCAAGGTTCCCTGTTAGTTGGATGCTTGTAAGCTTCTTTAGTTTAGCAGTGGAACTATGAGAATAATATAGCTCATAAATAATGAAAACCCATATCTCATTAATTAATACATTCTTAACACCTAGCACATGTCTAAATCATTACTTAGTTGACTCAGTACATATGGGATTGTTAAGTAATCCGAAATAAAGTAGTTGACATCGTTTCTGATGCTGTACGACATAATGGCTTGGAAAAATGTTAAATTCCGAACAAAAGCAATACAAGTCGTCTAAAATGTTGTCCTACTTCTGTCCACATTTGTTAATTCTCAACAACTCAGCACAGATTATGGCAAGTTTGTGATGACTGAGGCCTACAGTTTACACAGTGTTATTTGGTTGGGTTTGGCATAAGCTTCTTGTATTGGTTAATTACAGTAGCTTTATGGCCCCAGTGCAAAACTAAAGAAGCAAACATATTTTGACCACTCAACCACATTTGAGGTAAGGGGATGATTGTATTCATTTAATTTGTGTTTCGACTACTTCTTTAAGTCTAAAAAAAGGGACTTCATATCTTGGCTAGCACCTCATATTTTACTGAGTGCATCAAAATTCAAAAAAGCCTGTGGCAATTTAGTATTATAAAGAATGGCACAGATGCCTAGGTGACATCTGAACATCTGTACACATGGACACACACCCCTTTTAAACCTGGTTCTTTACTACACTGAGGATAATCTTTAAAGATAAGACCTGAAATACCTCCAAAGTAAATTAAGAGTTTGTCATGCCTGTCTCCACACTTCAACTTTGTATTCTTAGGAATGTAGTGGTTTGCTTTCTGCTAATGATCTTCATCAGTATCATGTCCTTCAACAACACTGTACACTTCCAAAGCAAAATAACCAAATAACAATTGGATTCTAGGCCAAGGATACACTCTTAACCAAAACAAAGACACATCCTTTATCCCATCTACTAACTGGCAACCATGAAAGGTCGCATGGCAAATGATCCTCTCAACAACAGAGGACGTGTTCCTTATGCCCTGACTTTCCCCTTAGAAAACTGTGCACACTTGAGCAAAAGTGCTATAAAGAAAAGGTTTGTTATTATTATTGTTACATGTGAATGATAGAGAGTCGCTCAGCGCTCATGTTTACATGAAATAGTGTTTTAAGAGCAGATAAATCTGAATGAGAAAGACTGGCCTCCTCCCTCTTTGTGATTTAGTCTCCATTAGTACAATTGCAGTGGATGTATAAACACTGTGGCCATTCATAAGACCGCAAGACTACAAGATCCAATGATGCTTTGGTCCCATTTAACTAGTCTTGTTCCTTACCTGGTTATGTTTCCACTGACAAGTCAACCACTATAATGCACATTTTAATTGAAAATGACATTCACACAATTTGAGATCAAATATTAAAAAAAATATTAGAGCTGTTCTGATTACTATATTTTGTTATAAAATCAAACTGACTTGTCCAGCCAGACTCACACATAATTTTTTTTATAGCGGCTGTTACTAGGTTTGGACCTTGTTACTTCTAAAGGATGAGCTTAGCAAACATGTTTTATCTAAATTACACCGGTATTCAGTAATTTAGTATGAAGTGTGGGTGTGTCACCACAGACAATTAGAAATACTGCAATTAATGCAGCTTCCCCAAATAATTTTTAGAGGCGCACAGCCGCTCAGCTTTCACATGCTCCCTCCACGCAGTCATACTCTGATCACATGATGCAGCCTCTCCTCAGAGCTTGTAAACAGTCACAACAAACTCAGACACAACACAGCTGAAGGAGAGGCCGACAAAGAATGTTTTCTCCCACAAAAAGGTGAAAATTCACATTTCACTCAGCAAAGTAAAGTACATATGAGGTAACAGGCACAAGAATACCACACACAACAAACATCACAGGGTACATTCTTTTTAAATCCCCTAACTGCTTGGTTAATCAATAATCAATAAATAATCTGTCAGTTACATAATAGAAATATAATCTTTGGCTAGTGACCAAAGTGATATGTTTATAGTGATATATAGACTAGTGTCAGGCCTAGACCTTTAGGTATAGGTACTATAGAATATGCCAGAACAGTGAAGATCGTTCTGCCAACCTCATCTTTTAGACACATAAACACAGACGCACACACCTATGTACTACTCACCCGCACCTTGCACCAGATTGCATCAATGTGTGTATTTACGCTGAAGGCTTCTTTAATTATGAACATAATTACGAACTTATTTGTACGCACACACGAACAAACGCACGCACGCGCACTCTCACACACACGACCCAAGTCTTAAATAAGACAACAGGAAGACGCTGTGTGCTGTCGGTAGAGATAATGATCTAATCCATTGTGAGAGTGTGCGTGTGGGCGTGTACATGAGTCGGCTGGGTGAATGCATGTGCGCTTCCGCGTACTTGTATGTGTGCACATACTTGAGTGTGCCACAAATGATATTTTCGAGCAGTTCTCTTCGAGGCTGCAGGGTGGTCCTTGCTGTCCATCTCTCACATTTAAATACCCAAATATACAGAGACACAAACACTCCAGGACTTACAGTTCTACCACAGTAGTACTGATACTTATTATAAGTGTATACTGTATAGGTGTAACGGTTAGGCAGTTGCCCCTTTTACCTGAAGGTCGTCGATTCAAATCTCAGACGGGTACAAGTACCACTGAGGTACCCATGAGCAAGGCACCGTCCCAAAGCACTGCTCCATAGGCGCTGCCCACGTCAGCTGCGCACTGCTCCAGCATGGATGTGGTAAATGCAGAGGTCACATTTCTTTGTGGTGCTGTGCTGTGTTCATAATGACAATCACTTACTCATATACAGGGTGTGTTGTATCTGTTGATAAGTGCTGTGCAAAAGTTTTGGCATCCCTGGTCACGTTCCATTTTGTGAATATAAGTTAATTTATCTGCATGGAACAAATATATAACACATTTTACACATTTTAATCCAGGCCTTATGTAATATATTTTAATAAAGTAAATAAATAAAATCTGGCACAAATATGGGCACCCTTTCAAAGCAAAAAGCATTTTTTGGAAGGTCTCTGGGCTTGTTTGACTTAATAGGCTTTTCTCAAAGCCTGGTTGTGGGGATGTAGGCTCGTTGCCCCTGTTTACCAAAGATTATTTGATTTTTATGAGTAGTGCTATGGCTCTGTTTATTATGATTCTGCCTGCTATCAGGTCATATTATTTTGGTAGCTTTATTTTAAAATGCATTGCCATTCCTTATTAGCTGGTTTTGTTACTTCTTGTTTTGCTCAGCGTGAGTTGAGGGTGTGTGTGACGGGTTTAATGGGAGTATATTGTCGTTTTAACATTGGAAGTATTGTGGATGTTGGATTATTAAACTTTGCCCTGGACTATGGGCTGTGATTCTATATCACCCTTTTGGAAACCTCTGATGGGTCGTCACTGTTTTGAATAGTGTGTGTTTAATAGCCATTTTATTTAAATTTATATCAGTGTTTGTTTTGTATGTTTTTCCCTGGATATAGTCTAGTCTGTCTACAACAATAAAGCACCTGCGCACTGTGGCACCGATTAACTGACTGCCCTAGCATTTTACAATCCAAAATTCATCTCTCCTCACACTAAATGGGCCATGCCATCACAATGGTGTAGACAGTTCCAGAGCACAGTAAATGGTGTGACCCCTCTCAGGGTGTTGTACATACACTCAGAAACCATAAGATCAGCTAAGCAGCTGACTGAGGATCTGAAAGCTGGAGACGACCAAAAAGATTTTTGAAGCACGTCCCTGCTTGTTATTTTCATGTTTTTGGTGTCAGATCAGCTCATAGACGGGTCAAGTATGTAAAGCAAACGCCATACAACACTGCCCAGAACCTACAGGTAACTGGAATAGCAATGCATTAGCCCACTCTGCAGATCATCTACACATCTACATGGATGAGTCATGAGAGAGTAATGTTAACTGTGACCCCATCACAAAAGTCATCTGAAGTCTGCATCACATTATAAATTATCCAAAAATAGCCATCTCCAAAAAAATGCATTTTAGAATTAAGTGCTGTGATCTGCGAAAAGTGACCAAATGTATGTTTGGAGAAGAGAAGAAAGGACAAGCACTTAGTAAAGAACACCTTGTCAGATATTCAACATGATGGTGAATCTGTTATTCTTGAGGTTGCATTACAGCCAGTGGCACAGGATTGTGCATGAAAATGTACAAATATGTCATATTAAATTTGTTCCATGCATAAACACAGTATATGTCCTAAAGTATCCAGATGTAAGTAAGTAAGGAAGGTTTTTTTTCCAGATGTTTCTCCTAATTAGTAAATTTAACTTTAAGGCACACCTAGTGCAGACACAGTTTGGTTGTGCACACACAGCTTGTATAATTGCCATAAAAAATAATTTCTGAAAGAACAGGAAGCAGCTGCTACACCATGACTAAGGTAGTTCAGTATAAAGCCTCCCAGCATTGGAGCACTGGAACTGCATTTTTGGAGTGATGGAGCACCTTCCAATGTCTTTGGACTGAGCTGGAGTGGGATTTGTGATCCAGCATTAGTACCTAACCTCACTAATGCTCTTTTGGAGGAAACTCTCAAGCAATATTCCACCCTCTAGTGTAAAGCCTTTTCAGAAGAGTAGCGTAGCCTGTATTGCTACTTTTCATATCAAAATACATGTTGATGAGTAAGTGTCTATAAACATTTAGAGTATGTAATGTAGTAACTGGACCATGACATGACTTTTGCAGCCTCAGAACAATACTCTTATAATGTCCAGGGTGTCAGTGGGGTGAGAAGAGAATGTTGTTCTCACTCGCTCACTCACGTCAGAGGATTAGTCAGACAAGAGCAGTCCACTAAAGAAGCAGGGCTTGTATCAGGAAGCCGGATTGCAGAGTCAATCAGATATTGCCAATACAGCTCATATTAATGACACTATTGTGGGCTCTGTTTCCACTTCAGAGCCTCATCCCATCCCCACTGCCTGCCTTTTTCAGTAAGGGTTGGGGGACATGCAGAATGTGTGTGTGTGTGTGTGTGAAGAGAAACAAAGCTTTGAGGCTGGTTTTTCAGCTCAGTGCCGAATGTCTCTACTCTCTGTTGTTTGGAGAGAGCACTGTGTGAGGAGGATTAGGAGAAAACAACAGACTGTGCTGCACTGCAGTGAGCTAAAGAAAAGCTTCTATGGCTGTGCCACTGCCATTAAACATATATTGGACTGTTAGCACACATGGATATTAACATTATAGCTTCTTCAGTTACTTTAAATTTTTAGCACAGTTTTGTGATTATGAACCATAAATTCCAGTTGCCAGGGTGAAATGACAAAATCGATGCTGCTTTGTCCCTTACACTGGTATCATTTTCAACATGACATACACGTCTTTCTCTATGTGCAAAGTGTTGTCATTGAAATGGCAGTCAGTCTAGAAGAGCTTAGCTAGAACATAAATCACATCTTAACAGTTGAACCTTTTTACAATATGATGCATATGAGCATCATATGATAATACAAACTTTAAATTAGCTGATGTACAGAATGGGCAGTTAGTGTTCTCCTCAAAGCATGTTGGGCTGTTCAGATGCAGTTAGAAAAGATGTCGTAGCTGGATTCCTGCAACTTGGAGAAAGCATTCGTTAGCTATCCCCAGAGTTGGTGGTATTGTGGGGAGTCCTAGTTAGTGGGTGGAACTGGAGATGGTAAAATTGTACAGAAAACTGTGAAAAATAATAATTAAAAAAATACTTATTTGACAGTACCTTTGACCATTGAACCAAAATGTATATTAAACTGTTACTGTAAGTTAAATGCAACAAGCATGACTGAAAATTAGAGTTTGAATTAATGTACTGAATGTACAGAGTTCTCACCAATCATTAGGCTTTGAAGCAAATAAAATTATACATATACAAACCCCATTTCAGTTTTCCAAAATGCAATAATCTGTGCTATGTTAATTTATGTGAACCTTAATTTAACTGAAAAAGTACAAAGATTTTTAACAATTTTACTAACAAACTTAATTGCATTTTGTAAAAATACACAGAACTATAGTTTGATGTCAGCAGTAAGGCTTGGGCCCTAAAAAGTGCTGAATTCAAGCGCAAGTAAAATTCAAGAGAGTTTATTGGCAAGGCTTACAAGGTAGGGAAAATCCAAAACACAAAACCAGATCCAAAACAGGTTGACAGGAGCAGACAGATAAAACCGGGGCAAATCCAAAAAACAAGATCCAAAAAGACAGGCAGGGGTCAAAATACAAAAGAGCCAATAGACTAGAACGGCTTAGAAACGTAAGTGCTTACGACACTTCGCAATATTTTCTCCTTCTCAAACTCTCTATATAGTCAGTCTGATGAACCCTGCAAATCTGCGCCAGCTGGGATGGGCGTGTCTAGAGCCGGCTAGAACTCCGGTGATGCAGACCGGCCTCTAGCCACCAGGGGTGTAGTTTCCCCTCTTACAAGCACACTCAAAAAGGTTGGAACAGAGGCATGTTTACTATTGGTTTACATCACCTTCCTTTTATGGAACTGAAGAGACTAATTGTAGTAGTTTTTGGAAATTTGTCAATTTTTAAGTTTATGAAGTTGCCTTTATAAAAACATCTGTAGCTCTAAAATTCAAATATACGCCTTAGAGTCAATTGTACATTCACATTGGTGCACTCATTTATGCTGTGGGCACTGATACACCCCTATACCATTAGAGATAATGGCTTTTGCACCTTTTGCTGATAAAATTCTAGATGGTTATTTTCATCTTTGGAATGGAGAGCTCAACACCTGTTTTTTCTGAAAACAAGCTGAAAGACAGATGGTTCCACAGTGTTTTGAGCCATCTCAGATGAGTTCAGTCCCAGAGAACTTGCCAGCATTTCTGCATAGGATTGATATATAGCTTCCATCTTGCTTCATGCTGTTTCAAGTTGCATTTTTTTGATGCAGTGATTTGATGGACTGTGTTAAGTGACAGTTGTAAAATAAAACTGTAAAAAGTACTCCCAAGCCCATACAATTATGTCATAGCAGCATGACAATTTCTTAGGCATTCAACAGTGGTTTCTGACCTTGCCCTTTACTCACTGAGATGTCTCTAAATTCTTTGAATATTTTCACAATATTATGTACTGTAGATGTTGGGAAATCTAAATTCTCTGCAATCTTGCATTGAGAAAAGTTCCTTTTGAAATGACTAACAGTTCTCTCATGTAATTTGTCACAAAGGGGTGACCCACCCTTGCTTGCAAAGACAAATGGAGGATACTTTAATACCCAGTCATGATACCTGATAACAATTAACCTGCTTAATATAAACAAGTTTTACGGTGTTGCGTAAATATTCTGTGCACTTTTAAACTTATTAACTCTGTCCCAACTTTTATTGAGTGTGTTGGAGTCATCAAATTTTATAGTTGTGTATATTTCCAAAATACAACTATTCTTTGTACTTTTGTCAGTTAAAGAAAGGTTCACGTGAATTAACATATGACAAGTTTCTACATATATACACACACACACACACACACACAAATATTTATATCTCCTCCTAACCTTTTACACTGAACTGCATTGTTTGCATTTCAAATCCATCCATCCAAAAGCATTTCTTGTAAAAAGGCTAAAAATATCCAATGTCAAAAACTCCTTAACCACATCTAAAAAAAAAAATCTACCTTACTGAAAGCAGTATGCTGTGGTATGTGTATATTGTTTTAACTCATCAGAGCAAAAAGACCCGGTGAGAGTCCTCTTGTGCTCAGCAGTGTAATTTATGAGATTTTTTTCTGTACAAATGCTTCCAACACTTTGCATCCAGTTATGCTGTGGAATGCAGGGCATCATTAATCTAACATGTAATCTAATACTGCTGTCACATTAAGGAGTTTGATATCATATATGGGAGTGTGTCTGGCTTGGCTATATCAGTGGGTGGGCACACGCAGGTCAGAATACTCCTCACAACCGTCCACACGTAGAGACACAACATTAACAAATGATAATGTGTACATTTTTCCGTTTGTTCTTGCTTACGTTAAGTATAGTATAAGTTACAAAAGTGCAATAATTAGTTGATAGTGACCTTTCAGATAACAGGTAGAGTAAGAAAGTATTAGGTAAATGCTAAAGATAGTAGAAAGAGGTGTGTCCAGGTATTGAACAGAATAAAATTGTAGGAGCTTGATGAGATTACTTGAGAACTGAGAAAAACAGATAATTTGTCTCATAAATAAATGTATATCCTTTGAGTATAGTCTGGGAGGCACAAACATATAGCAGAAATTCTTTATATTTTATGAAACCTTTGAGAAAAGCTTTTGGCCTAAAATGTATTTTTAAAATTCACAGCTGTGAGGTACATGCAGGCCACGCAAACACAAATTATTTTATCATTATCAGTACTACATATAAAAACTCAGAAGGCACACACTGACTCACTGGAGGTTTTGCATAGTATTTCTATAAAGCTGCATTAAAGACATTACAACCCTTGGTTCCTGTCACCAGTGTAAAGGAATCTGAGTCAGTAAGATTTTGTGATTTTGAAAATCTAGTAGAAATTCACTTTAAGTGCAAAAGAGTAAAATGAACTAGTTACTAGAGTTGGGCAACTCTGAGATTAGTATCATTCTATGACCAAAGTACCATTATAATAACTGAAGTGCAGCCATACTGACCATGTGTTTGCTTTAATCAGGCCGGCTGGGGGAGGACGAGTGAGAGCGAAAGAGAGAGAGAGAGACAGGGTTATTAATACACTAACTGGGTCCTGGACACTGGGAACACAAGGAGGGAGACTGGGAGAGCATCCAGTAAAGTCAACAAGAAAAAGGGGCGAGAGAGAGTGAAAGAAAGCGAGAGAGAGAAAGAGAAACAGAGAGAGAGATGAATAAGCATCACACAGTTGTGGCTGTATATACATTATCTAGCAATAAAGTTAAAAATATGAAGTGAAGCAATAAAGAAGAGGAAAAAGAAAAAGAAATTTATTTAGACTGAGTGTACGGTCATCCACTGTAGACAAAGTAAACAGCAGGAAACCAGACAAACAAACATAAGACACTACGCCATGCACATATATACACACAGTCGGGAAACACTATGAAATGTTTTGCTGTTATGAAAAATTTCATTGGCTTTGCATATCCAGTGTCATACATCTAGTATCGTACAGTTCATATACAAAACTCTTGCCACATAAGGAGTTGCAGTAATATTTTTTATTAAAAACATCAAATTGCTTTGTCTTTACTAGAAGCAAACATACCAGAATCAGCTGCTTTATTTTGCAGTGTTGTGTGACTGCATTACTTTATTAAAGATTCTCAAAAATCTGAACTCACCAAAAGAATCACCACAATAAAGCTTATTAATGTCAGGTAAAGTTTAGTGTTTATTTTTTGTGGGAAAATCTGGTGCAAACATTGCCCAACCAGGAAACACACACACACACACACACACACACACACACACACACACACACACACACACAATGAAAACAAAATCACATTTTGACCCCCCCAACCAGACACACGCACACTTTAATCAAGATGTAGAGCAACAAGTACATGGAAACAGGGATAGAAAAGCATGATGAAGAGACCTGAAAAGAATAAATAATATTAATGGTGAAGCTGTTCTCTTATAATGTAGCACCTTCATATTTATAGAGGTCTGTATTAATACAATAGAGCTGCAAACCCTTAATCTGTTCGTGAATTTCCAGTGTTAACAGTCAAATTAAATAATATGAAAATTAAATTAAAAAAGGACAACAGTATAGTGTTCATGGTTATGTACTGTATATGTAACTATTAAGTAGCTGAATGTTCAATACTGCATAGTTAAGAATCTAAAAAACGGGAAATGCTTGAAATATTTTGATGTATTTTCTCTATGTCGTGGTTTTTTAATTGACTTGCTTGATTTCCACCTTCTATCTTTAATGCTGTCATTCTGATGATTGAAAACAGTTTGCACTCTTTCCATTCCAAGCAACTTCAGGGTCAGTCTTTACATTCCAGACAACTTCAGGATCAATCTTTTCATTCCAGGGGCATCGGGACAGTCTTTATATTCCAGAAAACCTCAAGACCAATTTCTCCAATCTCAGTTAGTTTCTAGACAGTTCTTCTCAGTTTACAGAGCTTCCAGAATACTTCCAGATCAGAGTACTTTTCCACCCCAGAGAACTTCTAGACGTGTCTTCTCCATTCCAGAGAGCTATTAAACCATCTCGTCTTCTTGTGCCAGAAAGATTTGTAGACCGACCGTTGCATATCCTGAGTGCCTCAAAACTCTAAGAAGCTTCTAGTTTTCTCATTTCCCCTGAGGAAAGCTTCTAAATCATTCTTTTTTATATCATAGCTGTAAGACGCCTTCACCCAAATTAGTCCTTCAGTTCCACAGCTTCATAGCATGACATAACGTTCCCACCTGGGACCATGACAGATAGACAGTATAGCAGAGTAACTACTGTGCTGCCAGCCTAACTGCCAGTCTTAATTCATTTAAAATGTTCTATTTGTTTTAAGGTTTATATCCTCCTCCACAGTGTCACTGTTGTGTCATGGGAAAAAAGCAGCTCAATTCCCAAATGTCTGCCAAACATGGCTTCTCTCAGGAACAGGGTTACTGGATGAGGATTAGTAGTGTAGATTGTGGATCTCCACTGATAAATGCACTATGAACAAATGGCATTATTCAGGAAAGTACATCTCTCTTGCACCACTACTGCACGTTGCTGTGTCTAAAAAGAGACAAAATTGAGGAGAAAATGAGAGAATAAACTTGAATGCTTTCATGTTTCTGCTGACAACTGTGAAGGCATAAGTGTAAATGTGAGTATGCTATAACTTAACCTACCTGTGAGTGCTACATAAGCATGGCTCTCATTGCGGCCTTGCTGATGCGATTGCGGTGTTTCCTTCGCCTTTTGGGAGGTTGAGGAGGTGGTCGAGGGGGTTGAGGAGGTTTATGGGGAGAAGACACTTTTACTGGTGCAGATGATGTAGTTACTGGGGATAATAAAGAAGGAAGGCAAAGAGAGGTTTAAAATACAGTAATGCAGTATAATTATAGCTCTAATTCTTAACTTAAAAAGCAAAACTGCCCTCCAAACATCTCTGACTACACCTAGGGTGAGTGGAAAATTGTGTAAATTAGAATTTTTCCTGATCTGTTCTCTTAAAAGTGTACAAAAACTATATTACTATTAAATACTGAATGGAAGTATAAGTATACGTTACTATAATATTAAAATAACACTACCTGGCATCTCAGTAAACATGGAAAATGCAGACTATAAAAACATTTTTTAAAAACACGTAAAAAACATGTAAATCACAGACAGATGAAAATGTCCATTTAAAATATCACTGCAATAATTACAAACTTTGACTTTAGTGCCAATAATGTCTCCTAAACCACAATGAAATGTCACCTTAATAACAAGTTCTTTGGGAGGTTTGTAAAAAAATTCAAGTCAAGGACCAACAAACTTGAGATCCTATATTATTGTAACTTTCAGTGGACCCATGTTCTGTGGTCAGATGAAACCAAAATAGAGCTTTGTAGTAAATAAACCGCGGTTGGTTTGACATAAAATTAACATGAAAATTGCCATGCAGAAAATACATTATTCCCCACTGTGAAGTATGGTGGTGGATTTATAAAGTTGTGGGACTGCTTTTTTTTCAGTCGCCTTAGGCAGCTTGTTTGGATTCAGGGTATTATGGAATGTCTCAAATATCAGCAGATATTAAATCGAAAACCTGACTGCTTGCAGACTGGAGTGTGGTTGGATCTTCTAAAAGGACAATGATCCATATCACACCTCAAAATCAGTTTTTTTTAACTATTATTCCCATTGATGCAAAAGTGTCTTTTCAGAGTTCCACACTAAAATTTTAGAATTCTCCTGTGTGGCTCCAGAACTGCAGAACTGCTACTAAAATGCAGCACATTCACAAACAACAGTTTCAGTCAGCAGACAGCGAGCATCCAACTCTAACCATGAAGGACTCTGAAAGTGTTTCTGACACTCACATTATTTATTTCAGTTTTAAATCACAGATTTATTCAAAACCCTACTAAAAAGGCTGAAATGTTCTTTACCTAACAGTGGCTCATTTGCTGGTAATGCTCTGAGGCATGGACTGTGTAAATGACAGTTGTGTAGAATGATGAGCATGTATTATGCTCTGAAGTGTATCTATGTGTCCACCATGTTTTAGTGTTATTTACTTATGAACCGAGTGTTGAATGTAAAACAGTATAAATAAAAAGGTCTCTGTGTAACAACAATTGCATGTCCACTGTAATCCTGTTACTTCAACGCATTAGAATGTTAACTGTTTAACATTTCAAAAAACAAACATGTAATTGTGTTTTGCAGCAGTATAAAATCTTTGGCACATATATACTCATGTATTGCAATAATATTGTTATTGTGAATGCTTTTGGCCACGGTAATCAAGTAGAGAAACCTGCTTTTGTGACCGCCCTAATATGAACGAATGGTGTCAGAAATGTAATGTGTGCCCATGTGTTCTCTTGTCTCATTAAACCTTATAGGAGAACACTCAAAGAGAAGCTACACAAAGTTTTAAATGAAGAGCTGCCAACAATGGTGGTACACAGTTTTGGAAAAAATGTTCTTTTAGTCATTATACTTCAAATAATGGTTCAATTTTTTTAAATATTTGGAATGAAAGATCAAAAGAACAAATAATAAAGAATGTTTTTTACAGCCTGCTTTGCTCATGTTTACCAGGGTGCCAATGTTTGTGGAAGGCATGATTAAAAACTAGTATACAGAATGTGTAAAAGTGCTAGAGTGTAGACAGTTACAAGGGGGAACATTTGCAAAAGTTGGCTTACCTATACGCTGTGTAGTTGTATAAGTGTTCTGGTGTTTGTGGTGCTGTTTATGGTCTTCTTGTTCAACGTGCTGTGTTTTCAGAATATGTTTGTGCTTTTCTTCATCAAGGAGTTTATGAAGTAGCAGTAGCTCTTCTTTTTCCTCCTCTAAAGCCTGTTTCTCCATCAGCAGAGTGGATCTGCTTTCCTTTTCTTCTCTCACTCCTTGTGTCCTTTCCAAATGTGGTGTTTCATTTCCTTTCAGCTTCTCACTGTGCTCTTTTGCTGGACTGAAGACGTCCCCTCGCTTATCTGCTGTGGGATCAGAAGTGACCACATACACCTGACTGGTCTGCCTTGTAGGAGATGCACTGTGCTTCTGATTAGCATCCACTTGATAATGAGACTTATTCCTCTGTACCTGACTGCTATGGTCAGACACATACAGTGGAATATGATTGGCTGTTTCACTGAGGCTATCCCCCTTTTCATGTGTGATTTGGCTGTGGTTAGATACCGTAGCATTCTTCTGAACTTCAGGTAGGTCCTTAGGATTTTCCTCTTTGAGGCCTGACCTTGTAACATTAAGCAGTGGTAAACTTTTCTCAGTCACTTCCTTCTCTGTGTGATTGGGCAGAGAAGCAGTCAGTATCTCTGGATACCCTGACCTTGTGCCATTGGAAGTGTCATTGTGCTTCCTCCCATCTCCATAATAATGACCTCTGTGTCCACTATGGTGTGTTATATTATGACTCCAGCCATCATGTCCAAAATGGATCTCCTGGCCATCTGATGGGAGAAATCCAGCTGAAGTATTTGACTCTGAGTGTTTCTCCCTGGCTGGCCAGCTGTGGTCAAGCAAGTCTTCCAGCCGAAGCCTCTGGCTATGCTTGAGTTCATCTTGGCGGTGGAGCTCGTCTTTATAGCGAGGTTTACCTACACGATCTCTTGCTTCCTGTTTGTGGGTAGGAGATTTCCTGCGAGGGGCAGGCCGAGGAGCAGGTTGGCAGCGACACTCTACGTGATCATTAACTGAGACAATGGCTTTGTCGTAAACCGGACGCTTGTTTGCATACTGGATCTTCATCACCTGAGGAAAAAGAAGCTATATATTAGGGTTTTTCTGACAATGTTACAATTTAGTAGGACTAATTACGTTAATGGTGATGATGAATAAATGTGTGACTACCATGACACAAACTAAACAAGTGAAAGTGACTATTTGTCATTGTGAACACACTCAAGCACCACAACGAAATGTGACCTCTGCATTTAACCCATCACACGTGGAGCAGCAGGCAGCTACCAACAGCACCCGGGGAGAATTGTAGTGGGACGGTACCTTGCTCAAGGGTACCTCAGTTGTGCCTGGGCCAAGACTTAAACCTGCAACCTTCAGGTCTCAACGGCAGTGTCCTAACCACTAGGCCACCACTGCCCACTACAAACTGTTCCTGTCATTAATGGCTTATTGTTACAGTCTTTTTTTTAATGAAACTAAATTAAATTTCATTCAGTTATTTATTTTTGGGTGGCACCCTTACTTTGCTGCAGCACCCTTACTTCCCACAATTATGTACACACCTCCAAAAGGGGGCCATGTGTTATGCAGAAGCTGATTAGACCCAAACAATACTTGACCCAAACATCAACTAACACAAGATCATATGCAATACTTTAAGGATAGACAGGCAGAACAATGACATTACAAGCATTTATACAACTTCAAAATATTTCCAAAACCATACAGTATTAAATCTTGAAAAAGAAATATTTCTGTTTAGTTCTCTGCCCTAAGGTACAAGGTTCACCCATCCCAGTGCATAGCACCAACACATGTTCACAAATATACAGACAAAATACGTGTCATTTGATGCAAACTATGTATTTGAGTGTGTGTGTGTGTGTGTGTGTGTGTATGTGTGTGATTACCTGTAGGTAACGTGTATGAGTGAGAACAGGCACACACTTCAGATTCTTTGTGTTGCAGCATCCTGAGCATCTCTGCACCTCCACACATGGTGGCCACAGTAGGAAGTGAGCATTGCTACGGTCCAACATAGATCGGGTGACCTCCATGACCTCTGTCCTCACCTTACACAGGGCTTGCTGTGCTGGCTGTGCATCTACATGGTAAAGCACAGAGATATTATTAATAATTAGTATGTTAAAACAAAAAATAATTATCAAGAAATGTAACATAACATTCATATGAGCTCCTGGACTATTTATAGGTTTTAATTTTTACAATTATGAAATTGTAATTAGCTGGAGTCTGCATTCATTCAAAGTCTGTGTACAAGAACAGAAAATGCACAGAACATTTCTACCATCATCTTGTAACTGGATGACTGCAATGGCAAATTACAGCTAGAGGATCCACAAACCCCATTCCAGAAAAGTTGACACTGACAAGTCCCTAACCACTAGGCTACCACTGCGCATTTGCAATGATAACTGTGAATTAACCAGCCATAATTAATGACAGCCAATGAAAATAGCTCTTACAACAATACTTTTATTATGTGAATGATTACAAAGAAAGATGGCACTTTATAAAGGAAGATGATGAACTTATAAAAATTCTGTATATTAAAGGTTTATTATATATTATTATATTATATATTAAAGGTAAATAAAAAAACTGCAGTCAGTGATGTTAAAGCAGCGATGTTCTGCTATTTTTACGTAAATCTAGTAAGTCAGTAAGTTGTGCAGTGCAGATGCTGACGGAGTGAGGGATAAATTATGTGCTGTGGATTTTCTAAAAAAGAGCCAACTCAGCATCACAGTAATCCAGTGGCGGTGGTCCACATTTTTTTCTGCTAAAATGGGTCCTCTCTTCAAGGATGACAGTGATTTGACACAGCTGCTCCAGGACACCTTCAGCAGCTCAGTGACTGACAGGCTGCTTTGCTGAATCAGGAAGAACTGATGATGCTTAGTGTGACTGAGAGACTGAAAGCAGTGACACCAACATTCGCACAAGTGCACGCACACCATCAGTCAACAGGTCAGCCATCAAGATTTTGCTTAGATTCAACTAAAATGGATATCAAAGATGACAGCTAAGGGTTTGGGCCATAGAGTCATAATTTCTGTGGTTCACGCAACCCTCCATTCAGTCAGCACACTGTTAGCCCAACTTGATTTATTGCAGCTGTCAAAAAATGCTCATCGCTAGCTGCAAGGGAGAGTGAATAATACACATAAAAAGAAGGAGATAGAGAAACAGGGACAGGGGAGAGAGAGAAAGAAACAGGGAGAGAGAGAGAGAGAGAGAGAGGAGAGGCCCAGAGAGAACAAGAAAGAGACCTAGAGAAACAGGAGACAGAAGAGAAAGAAAGAGATGGGAAGAGAGAGAGAGAGAGAGAGAGAGAGAGAGAGAGAGAGAGAGAGAGAGAGAGAGAGAGAGAGAGAGAGAG
>JBBPDA010000030.1:9856238-9875888 GCA_037974385.1 Arnoldichthys spilopterus
AGAGAGAGAAAGAGAGAGAGAGAGAGAGAGAGAGAGAGAGAGAGAGAGAGAGAGAGAGAGAGAGAGAGAGAAAGAAAAATAAGATAAAAATAATGAAAATGTCTGAAGCTCACCCAGAAGACTCCTTGGCAGCCGACTGCTGGTATTGTTGGCATGGGAACCTTCTTGATCATCATCTATAATAAGAGTTTAACTTCCATATTAATCTGATGTAGTCATCATTTAGATACAGTCTGCATTTACTGTTATGGCTTCCATTGTTTGTGTGTGTGTGTCACTGCACAAGCAGAATTGTTGCCATATTTATAGAGGAGTCTATGTGTTTGTTTGTGCTGGTGTGTGTTGTTTAGGTAGCTGAGTAAACATGCTGGCTATAAAGAAACCCAGAGCCACAATATGGACACTCCTCTGGCAATCTGCCTCCACAACAGTCCTGACAGTTTGCCTCACAAACTTTAATTGCAACGAGTGTGAGATTTATAGAGTCATTAAAACAAAACAGAGTGAAAGTGTTCAAAGAATGCACAGAATCAAAGCAACATGTGCCCAATAGCACACACTAGTAATCCTGTCTACAGTATACACACAGGGCAAGAGCAAACAACAGATATAATGAATATTATTTTTTATTATGCTTCTAAATATTTTACACTACTTAAAGAGATATTTGGGTTAAAAAAAAAACTAATTTAGTCTGTTTCCACTTACCCCAGATATAGCTAATCAGCATGTTTGGTACCCTACGTTTTGCTAATTTAAGTTAGAAGTAAAGCTATAAAGCTAGCATTGCTAACAAACTAGAAGACAACAATCACTCATATATTTTTTGTACCTCTTTAAAACTCTTCTCAACTCACTCAAAGTGCATCCAGACTTTCATTAAGGTGTTACAGACTTGCTGATATGGTTTAGGACAAACTATGAAAGAAAAAAATCAAAAACTTAACAGCTGCAGGTTTCAGACAACACCAAGACTGGAGAGGACTGATCTTGGGTCAGATAGCTCTGTATTTATGATGTTTCCACAAAGACTCTAGAAACTTAACGTTTGTCAAAACAGACAATGTTGTCTGAAACGGTTGTTGAAATGTAGTTATTTTATATAGCTCAAAGTCATACTGCATCCTAAACCAGTTCTACAAGTCTACACTACCCTAAAAAAATAGCTGGATGGCATTGGAGTGGATTGAGAGATGTTTTGGGGATGTATTCATGGAAATTATATGGGTGATTACCGATTTCCAGTGTTTGTAAACAATGCCTCACAACACCAGTTAAACCTAAGAATCATAATTTAGACAATAAACATGTTTTGGCTGATCAGCTGCATTCACGTTAGTAGAAAATTGTGCAAATTAGATTTTTTTTTTTGCCAAACCATTGATTTAAAGTTTAATTTAAAAATCAGTTTATGCCTCGAAAGTGTACATTAAAACTACTGTAAAATATAACGAGAAATATGATTTAATGCATGTAAATAACAGTAAACATTAAATTCTAACACAGCTGTTGTTAATTTACTATTTCATTATTTATTATTATGATTAAATGTTTGAGAGACAAGTAATGGAAGCCATTGTAAACCATTGTAAGCCATTGTAAACAATCAGATACTACTGTATTCCATTCGAATGAAGGTTTTTGTGAGATTTAAGGCAACTGGTACTGACATTAGGTATAAGAGAGATTTTCCATTGCCTATAAAGAACAGAGTAGGGTTTAAGTGGAATCATCTGAGGCTGTAAAACACACTGTTCATTATAAACACCCCAGTGTGATCTAGTTTAGACCATATTCAAGGGTATCTAGAAACCTCTTGTAATCAGTGGAGACAGAGTAAACTATAAGTGAAATTGTAGCGAAGTGTAAACATCTAGATGCAACAACAGCTCATGACCAGAGTGGCAGGCTACACAAATATGTATAAGTGTTCATCTTGTGAAAAAAAAATCACCAGACTTCCTTTCAAAACAGTCACTACAGTATTCCACATTCTCTGGAGGAGAAATGTTCATCCAGAACTAAACATGTTTTTATTAATTAATTAATTCATTCATTCATTCATTCATTCATTTATTTAATCTTTAATTCAATCATTCAATCATTCATTCATTCTTTCATTGAACAAACTGGAGTTTCTTTAAAATACAGAGTCATTTAGGGTGTGTGTTGAACATGGTGAGGCTGGACAGTGCAAATTTACCTACGGAGTCAGAAAGCAGCAGCAGCTGCAGTTCTTCAGAAGAAGACAAAGAGCCGCTCTTCACCAGTTCAGTCAGGGCTGGAGGGAGAGGATCCCTCTACAGAAAGAGAGAAAGTAAGAGAGAGAGGTGGACAAGAATGACAAAATTAGAGAGTACATCCAAAACAAACACTGGGTTAAATTCAGTATAGACAGTGACACTGGCATGTTGTTGGTAAGGCGTCAGTGGTGCATCATACACGTTAGAAAGTTCTACTTAGATATATAGTTAAAATCGTGCTGTTCATTTATCACTGCTGTCATATCAAACCTAATAGTTCATTTTATTGGGCTTTTACTTTTTATTACTTATTTTGAATGCATCAGTTGTTCTGTACATTGTATGGACATTTAACGATAAAATGACATATTACATGAAATGACATTAGAGGAAGAACATTTTCCTCCTCTTATAAAGTATCTGTGTGTGTCTATGTGTGTGTGTGACTGATCGATGCACTGACTTAATGAAATTAAAACATTAAGGATAAAATGTAAATGAATAAATTAGAGAGAGAGAGAGAGAGAGAGATTCACCACTTGTGAGCATCTTTTAATTAAGGCCCTAAAAGGCCTTAAATTCACCCTCAGACAGTGTATGTTTATCAAGATCTCGGTGTGTCTTTCTTTTGTCCAGGCATTTGAGTGTGTGCAGATGAAGGGAGGAAGCCAGTTTCTTTCACAATAGCTGTTTGCATGTTGCAGGACAAGGGATCTGTTCATAGATCATGTCCAGACAGAGGCGACTAGCTGACCACTACTCTGCCTCATATGGCAGCATTTACCGGGGACACAGGACAGGAAAGGGGGCAGGGAGGAAGTGGGGGATGGAGTGATGCAAAAAAGAAAGGATATCAATGAATGAGGGATGGGATGATGAGAGAGAGGGAGGGAGGGAGAGAGAGATGAACAAGGCAGCTGAGAGGGTGGCCAGGTTCTAAATTACAGAGATGTACTTTGCAAAAACTATTATTTCAGGAAAGGGTAAACATTGTACAAAACAGAGTAAACTCAGTGCTTTGTGATGTTTTTCTTCACTCCAGCTCATTTTATGTCATTATAATGATCTGAATGCACATGTAATTGCTGTTACAGTAAAAAGCTGTAAGAGGCCACAAAGCCTGTTCACTCAATACATACATACCCTAGTATATTTGTATCTGGCTTCTAAGTGTTATATTTCTGCTTATGTCTAAAGTCTATGTAAAAACAGCTCCATTCATCACAAACTTTGATTATATGACCACATGCCACAATAGATTCATTTATGTTTTCAGACCCAGAAAGTTCTAAAGAATTCCAGAAAGTTTTAGAACATTCTGGACAATTCTAATAATATTCTGGAACTGTGAGAAGTGTCCAGAATATTTTAGAAGTCTACTTAGATAGAGATCAAAATGTCATTGTCCTGACCACAGAAGCAAAGTTTTTGTGGAACAATAGCCATTTTCTATTTATTTTAGGCATAAGAGATTGGGAAAACACACTTTGTGCCCAGGAACAAAAGTAAAATAGCACTCTGTTATGTAGCGTAATCAGTGACAATAAAGTATGGTGTAATTCATTATATCTCAATAAAAGAAGTCAGAAATTGTAAGAAGGTTCAGAACCTACAGTAAACTTTCAACTGATACATTTGTGATCATGAAAGACACAATTATGAGGAAAAAGAAAGTTATAAGATGAGCACCTGTCAAATAAAGAATGTAAATGTAAAGTAAATGTGTTATGTTGTAGAATTAAACATACTAGTTACATTTGAAAATGAAAGGTAAGGAGGAAAACAGTTTCCTGAGAGCATGGGCAGCTTAGCATTCATTATGGAAGAGACTTTTGTGCACTGGGAGGCCACGAGCATGATGCTTTGTGTCTCAGCAGGAAAAATGAAATAAACACTTCATCGCTGGAGAACAACACAGGCACACAGCACATAAACACGCATGTTAACAACACTTACAAGAGGATCTGTGATACATAAACACACAAATTCTCCAAAAACAGAACAGAACTAACACCAAAGCAAACTACTTCATACATCAAGCACATATCATTATGAATTATATTAGCAATCCATTAATCATTTTTTATCAATCATATTAATCAAGTAATTATATGCATGCACTTAATTTCACTTAAAATAACAAAGATATAATATTTGCCACAGGTTGTATATTTTTTGTCTCTTTCAGCAACACTTCCAAAAAAATCTGCCTGTGAAAAGCTCCCCCTTGTGGACAATGTTCAGACTACTGAACACAGCTTTGCAATGGCCTTGGGATAGTGCTTATCATTCAAATTGCGAAATTATTATTAAGCCTATTCAAGAACATGAACAATCATTTTTTAATTAACTGATTTTAAACAAACACTTGAGACAACCCTGAATAAGACTCTCCAATATGCAACTGATTCTGAATACCACTGAAATAAATTTCATGAATAGATACAGCACCTCATGAGATTGAAGAGACAGAATGGAATGCAATGTTAAGAAAAGAGAGCTGGAGAAAAATGACAGATGATAATGATACGTAGAAATGCTGACACAAGCAAGCACAGGCATGCACACGAAGCGGCTTAATAATACTGGTAAAAAAGTCACATTGTTACATTTAGGTTTTACAATCAATGTTTGATACAATATTTGAAAAACAAACAAGAAGCAACAGTCTAATTATCACTCTAAAGGTGGGTATAGACATGAGTCCCCTAAAGCAGGGGTGTCAAACTCTGGTCCTGTAGGGCCGGTATCCAGCACTACTTAGTACTTACCCTCCAGAAACACACTCACTAAACATGGCACTTACCAGGTAAGTTGAATCAGGTCTGTTTGAGCAAGGAAATTACCAAACTGTGCTGGACAGTGGCCCTCCAGAACCAAAGTTTGACACCCCTGCCCTAAAGATTTCAGGATTGTTACATATTAAGGCTTACTGTTCAGAAATTATATGGACTACAATGCATACTACAATGCATACTTATTGACGTATAGAAGTGAATGAAAGTAGTCTGGACTCGCTGATAGGGCTTTAATGTTTAAAGGAATAGTTCAGCAAAAAATCGAATTTGCACAGTTCCCCACTTAGCCCAGATCTAAAAGACATGTTTGGTGCCCTAATTTTGCTTCTTTAATTTAGTGTTATGCGTCTGATGTTGCTAACAAACACTATAAGTCAATAGGACAACCAAACTGTTTATGCAAAAACATCCTCAGAACTTTTCTAAACCCTCTTACTCAGCATCCAGCTCTTCATTAGAGTGGTGCTGACATGTGGATGTGGTTTAGGACACAGTATGACTTACTGTGGGCTATAAACACAAACAAAACTTCACAGTAAAGCTCGATGCTGCTTCAGCAATATTAGACAATAGAGTTTGTATTCAAAAACCTGCCTCTGGGGTAGAAGTGTTAATTTAGAATCAGTTTTTGTGGCAATGGCCATGATAAATACGATGTAATCGGACCCAAGATCAATTGCCTCCAGCCAGTGTTGTCTCAAATATCTGTCCACAGTGGTGAGGTTTTGTCCAGTTTTATAGCTTACAATAAGTCAAACTCCTAAAATACATGGATGGGTGTAATGTCAGGTTTACGAAGTGCTGGATGTGGCTTGAATGGGTTGAGAGAACTGATTAGATTTATATAGATTAATATGTTTGTTAGCTACATAAGCCTCATAGCCTCAGCGCTATACTGAAGAAGCAATATTTGGTCACAACTACAACAGGTTAGAGCAATGTTTCGTAGGCCTGCTTCTGAAGGCCCTCTGCCTTGCCCATTTTTAGGTTTTCCCTTAACCCAACACACCTGATCTGACTAATCAGCCTATTAATAGCCCCTCTCTGAACTGAAGTGGGTGTGTTAAAGCTGAGAAAGCAATAAAATATGCATGGCAGTGGGCCTTCAGGGCAAGCATTTGAAGACCCTGGGTTAGAGTCTCATTTACATATAGTCAACATCTGCTTTAACAGTACTGGCAACGTTGTTATAATGTTTAAAGAATGATATAATGTGCAGGCCTACTATACACACTCACAAAGGTATATGCATACACAAAAACACAAATCAAGTAAATTCTACCCAAATAGCACATTTTATTTAAAAACTCCTGCACATAGCTGACAGTAAAGTTTTCATAATGACTTATGGTGATGTGTGCTGCAAATGTAGCATCTCAAAAACATGTCTTTGAAAACTTACAACAGAAACACTGTATTTTTTCTCAACAGGTCCCAGACAATAAAAAGAATGTTTTATTCTTTGAAGGTGGAATTCCCCCTTTAAGGTATAAGCCTTCCCCTGCTCAACACTTTGATTAAACATGAATTATACATGAACCACACACATGAAACTACATGCTTACTTACTGTAATACACGCTTAATTTCATCCACTCAAATGGCTCAATTTGCTATATGAATTTTTTCCACCTGAATCACACACTATAAAAGATAAAAAATGATGCGGTTACTAGGGGGACTTCCTGAAAGTACATCTCAAAGTGCAGAAGTAATTGCAGTCAGAGGTAACTGGTAAAAATACTTATCCCCTGCAGCTATCAATTCAGCCTGCAAATAAAGGCAAGCCATAAAAATCTATTACTGCACCATCCACCATCCCCTGCACAAGGCAGCGCAAACAAAATGCCATTTTTATACAACACCTCAATGTAAAAACAATAATAGCTGAAGTGAGACCATGCAAAGCATGGTGCTTGGTGTTGTCCAACAAGCAGTTACACTTTCCATGCTAATGTAATCATACTTTCCATCGTTCACCTGTCGGGCAGGTATGGGGGGGTTCATGCAAAGTTGGATGTTCACCCATTTAATACAGTGCACTAATAAAATATTTATGAGAGCACTCGAAAAAACAGGCTTTTCTTTCAGGACAGTCAGGATGAAACAATGTCCATCCTTTTCGCTCTAGAATAGAACAACTGCCAGAGTAACATCAGTGTATGAAATTGCTTCCATCTTCCACACACTCACAAAAACACACACACAACCACACTGATTTGTATCCCTGTCTTTGTTGCATATTTCCACTGCATTCAAAATCCTGCTATGCTACATCTTACTTAACACTAACCTCAACCTTCTACTTTGTAGGTAAAAGATACATGTTTGTATTTAAAAACAACTTTCTTGCTAATGATTTGGGACATTTGGCTTCCACAAAAAACTAAGCACACACACACACATGCTCACACTCACACAGGAGTGATACAGCCTTTTATGTGGCACCATAAAGATGAATGAAGTTGTGGCCACACACCAATGATTACCAGCTGCTGCCAATTTGGAGACAGAGACAGACATTAAGAAATGAAGTTAGTACTGTTAACCTGCCTATCTGCGTTTACTGTACCTTGTAGCCTTTTACTTTTCATTCCTTTCTTACATCCTACAACTCTTTATGCCAACTGTGGGAAATTTGACACTATAGTTACTGTGTTAAATTCCACCCTGACATGCTTTTCTAATCCTATCACTAATATCTTCAGTGCTAAGTGATCATAATTACTTAGTACAGAATTCCTCTGATTTTTCAGAAATTCTGCATGCACAGATCATGTATATGTAGCCTAAAGGCATGCAGAGAGGTCTGACGTGAAATGCTTTGTTCTAGAGAACCTTCTTACCAAGTCAGAATTGTTCACAGTGATCTCAGAACTGTTTGGAATTTTGTTTATTGACTGCCAGCTCCCTCACAGAAGGCTATTACACGAAATGGTCTGAGACTTGACTTTTAAGAAAGCTCTGATAGAAGGTTTTGGCTGAAAATGCATTATTTTGTCATTTTGTATGGTAAAAATCTATTTACTCTTTATTTTTAACAATTCACACCAAAACACACAAACCCATCGAATGAATTGTGCAGAACTTTTGAAAAAAAGTTTAAACTCAATTTAAAGAGAAATAAACAACTGTTTGTTGTTAACTGGGGAGCTGTTTTCATTTATTATGTTAACTGGACTCTTCTCACTTATTAAACCCCGGGAAAACAAAAAATACCTCCATACTGTGTCTCGAGAAAGTGTTTTAAAGTATCGCGATATTGTATTTTAGGTACATCGTCCACCGTTGGCCTGTTCTCTAAATACAGTGCTGTAGACATCGAAGTTAAGTTGGCAAGTGATAGTGTTTTTTTTACCTCACACTCCATTAAACTCAGGTAGTTTAATAGAGGTAAGGTTGTGTCGCTCGTGCCCTTCGCGCTTACCTCCGCTGCGCCGCAGAACGCGCACGCCGCCAGCGCTGCGAGTAGCCAGACCCTCGCGCTCATGGTGCCGCTCCGCCGCGAGCCTCCGCGGGACAGCGCGCATTTAAAGAAGCGCGTGAGGCGAGCCACTCAGTCTGGAGCGCGTCAGGCAGAAAAAAAAACCCAAAACAAGTCAAGAGACGGTAAATCAGCGACGCACGCTCGAGATCCTCTGCAGCGATGGCACCTTCAGATTGCCTTCCACAGCCGAGTGGGTCTCTTTTCTGAGGAGAGCGCGGTCCATCTGAGGTGGAGTTTGAACGCTGTTAGCCGCCGAAGTGCGCTAAAATCCGCTCGCTCGAGCGCGTGAATTTCCTCTGTAGTCGGAACTTATGTCGCGCGCTCTCCGCCACACAGCGTGACGTTAAAGCTCAAAAAAGTTATGCTGACGCAAAATCCTTTCAGTATATATCACAGACCCCGACGAGAAACTGGAAAAGGGTTTCACACTTCGCGTCAGCATCATTCAAAACGGCACGCGGGGTGAGAGGTTTCAGCGCGAAGCGTGTGGGGATGTTGGAGGTGAGATCATGAACCGCAGCTCCGCTCGATCATGAACCCTTTATCAGCTTCTGTTCACATATGTCTGGCAGGTCCACGCGTGATGGACGAGTATCCGATGCGCCTGTTCTCCGTCGTTGGTCTTGCGGGGGCAACATGAGCTGGTGAGTTTTGACGTTTTCCGTTTCTTTTTTCCGTGGAGCCTTATCGACGCGCGCGCGCGGACCGAACGGCCTGATTACGCTCAGCTCGAGCGCCTCTGCTGAACTGCTGCAGCTCGAGGGCTCTTATCTTTCCCGCCCCTTCAGGGCTGGGCCACCTCATCCATATTTGGTGTGCGTGTCTGTGTGTGTGTGAGAGAGAATTTTTGTGGCCATTTACTTAGTCCTTCTTCAGGAGAAAATGTCCACAAATGTCCAAAAGAAAATGGAATCGTAGAGTTAGACGTTATATAGGACATTTGTATTTATACGTGCATATATTTATTGGCCACGCGCACCCTGATAACCCTAAGGTTAGGTAAGGTTAGACTATATTTGTGCATTTATTGGGGCAACATATGTCAGAAACTCAGTATTTGACAATGGGAATGATGCAAAAATGACAAAGTCTTCATAATTGTAAAGTAACCCTTTTCTGCAGTTTGCATGAAAAGGAAATATTACAATTTTGGATGTTAAAACGTCTTAACAGAGTTATGAATTATGTTTATGCTTCGTTGCTATACTAGACCTTATCAAGAAGGACAATCTGAAGGACATGATGTAACAGAAACATGCACACTAAAACATTTCTCCCTCAAGAACTGGCTGAGTTCATCATTCTGGAAGATGAATGAACAAAATGCCTAAAATATGAATAAAACATTGTGTCCATTTTGCATAAACATGAATTAAAACATATCCTGCTTGATTAATGCTGTGTAGCCACTGAGCTGAAAAAAGGCTAACATGGCATTACCTCAAGCGAAGGAAGTAAAGGTGTACTGAATTATTAAAGTTCTCCTGTGCTATTTTAAACAGTATAACCTTTTGTTCCTGCACAGTAAATGTGTGAACTATGCAAATGACTAAGTCAGTAGCCTGAAAGAAAGCATCTAGGAATGCACTGTTTCATAATGCACATCTATGTAAATCTCTATGGTTTGCATATGCATAGATGCAAAACTGTTAAGAGGCATAGGGCGTGTTTATGAATATGTATTACATATGCTCATAGAAATGCAGTGAGGCTGTCTAACTTGTACATAGACTCACTGGCCATCTTATTAGGAAGACCTACCTTATAGGTTCACTCTGCTGGTTTACAATTAACCATTGTAGCCCATGTATCACTTCTCTACCCAATAGGACACTAAAATACAAACTCCATTTACAGAAAAGTTGGGATTTTTTCCAAAATGCAATAGAAACATAATTTAATTTACATGAGCATTTATGTATCTGGGAAAGGTGCTAATGACTAGTTCTATTAGCAAACATATGATTGTATTATGTAAAAATACACAAATTTAGAATTTGATGCCTGCAACACACTCAACAAAAGTCTGGACAGAGTTAAAGACAAAATTGTAAAGTGCACAAAATATTAAATTTTCACCAGTTTGGAAAAATTTGCAGGTTAACTGGTAGCAATCAAAGGTTCAGTCATTGCAAGCAAGGATGGATTGTGGCTCATCCCTTTTTGCCAAAATTCATAAAAGAATTGTTAGTCGGTTCCAAAGGAACATTTCTCAATGCAAGATCACAGAGAATTTCTTTCTTTCAGTATCTGCAGTACATGATATATTGAAAAGATTCAGAGAATTAAGAGACATCTCAGTTAATAAATGGCAAGGTCAGAAACTAATGATCAATGAATGTGATCTTCAAGCCCTCAGATGCCATTGTGCTATTGTGACATAGTCTGGGGAGTACTTCAGAAAATCAGTGTCATTTAACTCTAGCACTAGCAAGAAAGGAGCCATATGTCAACTCTATGCAGAAACACTGGCAAGCATGAGCTCATCTCAGATGGACTGAATGAAAGTGCTGTGGTCAGATGAGTCCACATTTCAGCTTGTTTTCTTAAAAAGAAAAAAAAGCTGTTTTTTTGTCCATGCCAAAGATGAAAATGACAATCCAGATTATTATAGTGAAAGTGAATCTTTGTCATTGTGAACACACTCAAGCACCACAACGAAATGTGACCTCTGCATTTAGCCCATCACACATGCACACGTGGAGCAGCGGGCAGCTGCCATCAAAGTGGCATCTCTTCCCAGGACATCCATGCTGATTTTAGCAGGGCAATGCCAGATGACATGCTGCATGGACTACAACAGCATGGTTTCATAGAAAGAGTGTGTGTGCTTGACTGTCCTGACTGGCCTACTGTTAGTCCAAATCTGCTGTTGAAAATGTATAGAGCATCATGAGGAGAATCATACAACAGCAACCACAAACTGCTGAGCAGCTCATATCAAGTAAAGATGGAGATAATTTCCAATTGCAAATCTACAACAATTCGAAACTTTAGTTTCAAAAGTTTATTGTTATTAAAAGGAAAGGTGGTAGTAAAAACATCTCTTTTCAAACTTATGTTGAGTGTGTTGCAGCCATCAAATTCTAAATTTGATTATATTTACAAAACATTTAATTTGGTCAGTGCAACTACTGAAAATCTTTTCTTTGTACTTTTGACAGTTTAACTTTTAAATAAAGGTTCAAGTGAATTAACATATCCTAATCAAGTGTATTAACATATTCAATATCCTAATTTTCTAGAAATGGGGTTTGTAATAATCATTGATCAGATGTTGGCAGGGTGGTCTCAGTACAGCAGTTATTCCAGCACAATTCTGCTTAATAGTTCTCTACCACAAGATAAGAAGTTTCTTAGCATTTAGGGTGTGTTACAGGTCTGTGCTGTAAAGTGTGAACAAACTGTTTCTATCTGTATTCATATTAAGACTACAAAGAAATATTTATTGTCATTTTCATATTATTACTTCACAATATGTGACTATTTGTTTCTGATCATACTGGTGATGTGATATCATCAGTACCCAAAGTGCATTGATGAACTGTATATTTCTAAGAGAGCACAATTAGTCCTGTTACTGAATTTCCTGAAGGAATCTTCCCAAGGGATTAATAAAGTTTTAATTTATCTATCTCTGTCTATTAGGTTAAGTGAATTTAGTGCAACAGAGTGTGTGAAATAAAATACATTTAATAAAAATGATGGTATTAATAATTTTGGATAGTATTTTTATAGATAAGACACTAATATTTTTGTCTCCCTCTTTTCCACTGTAACGTTTCTGCGGTGATGTAGGAAGTATGCACGAGCTCTGAAATATAAATAAAGATTTATTTTAAAGAGAAAACCAACAGGTCACAAACACAAAAAGGTTACTGCTCCCCGGGCGCTGTTGATAGCTGCAAGACATGAGGCAGGGACAACAAACCAGACACAAGATTCAGCAAAGGCACAAGCACAGGCAACAACAATGGTAACCCAGACATGGGCTGAGGGTACACAGGTCCGGGCTGGGGAAACAAGGTCCTGGGCTGGGGAAACAAGGTCCTGGGCTGAAAAGCTCCAGTCCTGAACCCATTGGGCGCAGAGACGGAGTCAGGAGATGCACGCAACATCTGGGCGGAGCCAGGGGACGCACACGCGACGTCTGGGGGGAAAAGGGCGAAGCCGGCGACGTCAGGGGGGAATGAGCCGGAGACAGTGGCGTGCACGTGACACATGGCCTAGACGGTGACATCAGGGCGGAGCTGGGCGTAGACGGCGACGTCAGGGTGGAGCTGGGCATAGACGGCGACGCCAGGGCGGAGTTGGCCGGTGACGGCAATGCCAGGGCAGAGCTGGCCGGTGACGGCAACGGTGACGTGGTTCTCTCAGGGTTCAGAACCTCGAGGGCAGGACACGGCAACTTCAGCTCCGTGAGGGTGGGACCAGGCTGCCCTTCTGATGTAAGAGCTGAGGCGTGGCTCATTGACTCTGGGACTCGACTCGGAGACTCAGTTCGTCAATTGGAGACTCTGCTGACATGGTGCGTAACGTCTGCGACGTGAGGCGGCGTGTTATATCCGAACTCGACCCTTTCCACAGCGTGGAGGTAGTGGTCTTCGACGCGGATAGCGATGACGTTTGTGTGGCTGTCTCATGGTTGACTAGCCACTGCCTTGCCATTGTCTGAGTCAATCTGTAACATTTCTGCGGTGATGTAGGAAGTATGTGCGAGCTTTAAAATATAAATAAAGATTTATTTTAAAGAGAAAACAAACAGGTCACGAACACGAAACAAAACTACGGCAGGAAAAAGGAAAAATGGAGACACAACAGTTGACCGACACAGACATGGGGTTTAAATAATGAACATAGATGACCTCCACCTGGGACTAGGAACGTGAAACAGCTGACAGGGCGTGGCTAGACAAACACGAGGACAACCAAAACACAAACACATGGAAAACACGAGTGTGTACATCACATCCACCTAATTAAATGTCTGCAAAAAATAATGTTGTGTATTGTGTATTTTATATGCTGTATTATGTAATATCATAAGGAGCCGTTTCCAGTGTCACAATAAACATTTCGCCAGATAATGTTAATTTTGGTCAACATAGTTGTCACAGGTGCCTTTCTATGTGGAGTGTGCAAGCTCTCCCCATGTTCATGGTCCGGTTTCATCCCACTGTCTAAAGGCTTCCAATAGGTTGATTGGATGCTCTAAATTGCCTGTAGGTTTGAGTGTGAATGGTTGTCTGCCCTGCAATGGGTTGGCCTCCTGTCCTGGGTGTACCCCCCATTGGGCCCATAGTCAGCTGGGATTGGCTCCAGCCTCCCTGTGACCCGAAAGGAAAGATGTGGTTTGGAAAATGAATGAATGAATAAATGAATGAATGAGCCAAGGCCAGTAACTGATCAGATGCTGATCTAGCATGACCCTTGCTACATTGTTGTCATTGCTAAAAGTGTGATTTCTAGTACTAATGAGTACCTACTATATAGACTATAAAAACAATAAATGGGATAGAGGAAGAATAGAACTGAAGGATTTACTTCCTTCATGAAAAAAACAACAAAATGCAATATGATTGTATATGAAAATATTGCAATGTTTAAAAAATCACTTACTCTTCACAATAATTTCCATAAAGCAAAATTTAACAGGAGGCTACTGACTAGAACTCTCATAGATTATTCCATGAAAAGCACAATGGCTATGAATAGCTTGGTGCATGTTTCTGTATACTGAATTCAATTTATCAGCTTTAAACAGCCAGTCAGATCTATATGTTTTCAAAAAGGAAGCCAATGAATGAAAGACAAACAGGAAATGTATATAAACAGCTGAATCACTGTTCATGATTTACAAACCAGTACATTCATAACAGACAGCAACGCTTCAGAGATTGCAGACTGCTTCATCCCATCATCATGCTGTTGGTCTATTAGGAAAATGTGTGGGTAGCTGCAAACAGCCATGGACAAAAGAGCCCTGTGCTCAAATAACATGACAACTGCTGTCTGTTGCACTGTCTGTGTGTGTGTGTGTGTGTGTGTGTGTGTGTGTGGGTGTGTGTGTAGAGATGATCTGAGCAATTGAAGAAAAGGACAGAGTTCAAGGGCGAACAAGGCCATCAAGATCCCTCACGACTTGTTTAATTCCTCATCTGTCTTTTTCCCTTACACACTGTCTTTCTCTCTTTCTCTCTGTCTATCTCACGATCTCGCCCTTCTTTTGCCAAAACACAAAGCTATAGAATTCTGTCATCTTTTCAAACTTTCCATCTCCTTTAATTCTTTCTCTCTGGCCCTCATTTTCTCTCTCTCTCTCTCCACATCCCTGCTTGCCCCCTATTCTTTTATTGCTCTGTCGTTTCTCTGTTCCATTTATCTGTACAGTATAGTCACTGTACGCATCTCTCTCTCTCTTTCTCTCTCTCCAACATTAGAAGAGTATATTTATCAATAGCAGAACCATAATACAAGGATGGAAAGAGGATTTCACCTGCAAGATATCTGCATTCTCAAATTAAGTGAAGATTATATGTTGTGTTGGATCTTACATTTTAGGCTGCACATTATTGCAAATCAGCAGATCAGGATCAGAGGTATTTTTATGGTTAAATACAAAGTTATTTTAAGATTGACATATATGTACAAATGTCATTGGCCTTAATGATATTTCCAGCCAGACCACCACAGTGGAAGTTGTTCAGTGGTGACAGTATGGGTGAGCATACAGGATGATGAATACAGAAGACCACTATTGTTTGATGCTCTAAAGTTACCAACACAGGAAGCTGAGCCAGAGGCCAGGCTATATATCCATAATTTACCCCAAGGCCAGAGACCTGATGCCATTTTAGTCAAACCACTCGATGCTTTTAGAATTGCTACTGACATCCTGAAGCACCAACATAAAAGCACATTAGCATCAACTGACCTATAAACATTTGACCAACAATTATTGAGGAGAAATCAATGATTGGGAAACTCTGTTTTTAGGATAAAGTTCCTGTAGAGTTTTTATATTTCTGACTCAGGGCTGGAACACACACACATACATTATACTATATTATATTTTGCATGTGTAAATTCTCTGGAATCTTCATTTAAATACCAAAGGTACAAATAAATGACTTTTAATGGTTTGGCTAACAATGTAGAGCTGAAAATTAAAGTTTGTTCAAATTCACACCATATAAAAACATATTAGCACATAAGCAAGAGAACTATTAACAGGCAAGAGTATCCTGATTAGGTTTTAAAGGACCATTCACCAAAGGCAACATCTTTGCAAGCAAATATGGTCATATGTCACCACTTTGTACCACATGTTGTGTGAGAATTGTCAGTGATTTCAAAAACAACTTTTCTTAATACAGATTACAAAGATTTTAAGTCGTTCATCATCTACAGTACAAAATATTGTGAAAACATAAAACATATTTATTTTTAAATACACAAAGTATTAGTGAATAACATTTTTTAAATAACATGACAAGCAAACCCAAACTGTGACTTAAGTCACAAAGTATCCAAACTGTTAAACTGTATTTGTACTTAATTTGATACCAAATACCTCACCCGGATATGATGCCCAACTATTATAACAGTACCTTACAGATTATACACACGTACACACACATGCACACGCAGACACAATGCAAAGTGTAAATAATAGCTTAAATATGTGAATTGAGTAATATGTAAAGTTAATGCCCAGTAATAAACTCAAACAAGCTAAGGAGAAACATGTACCAGAGAGGTTCACTGAATTAGAGACATTCATTACTGTAAGGTACTATTTGGGTAAAATAAGCTGTAAAGGCCTGGATAGAAAGTAGAGAACTGGGCTATTTTTGTAAGCAAACTGTGAGTGTGCTGACAACTGTTGCTAAACAGAGACTAAAGATAAACAATGGAGATCATCTTGGTCACTGATTGATTCATTTCCTATTTGCTCAAGTGGGAACTTTTCCCCCCTCTTAGCTCTACTTCTCTGCGCTTCCTATCCATGCTGAAAAAGTCTAGTTGAATACCTAAGCCAGCTCACCAAGTAAAACAGGTTTTATTGTTTATCTGCTATTGTATGCCATTTATTATGTGCATGCCTAAAAAAAGTCATGTAGACCAATTATTTGATAGACTATGGGGCAGAGAAGCTGTGGAGGGTCTGTTGATATCTGAATGGATGTGGCAGCCACGTGTTCTGGGTTAGTTTTTCTGGCTTGACTGTCCAGGTCAACTGAAAGTCCTGACACTTTTGTTGCATGTCTCAGCTATTGTCTAATGGGTAAGCCACTGAAACTATTCATTAGAATGTTCTCCTTTTTTTGTAAAAAGGTCAACAAAATCATAAGAAACTCTATTCTTTATGCCTAGGATAGTGACACAAAGGCATTTCCCTTTCTGAAATCCATCTAGTTTAACATGAAATACAGAACTTTTCTAGACATTACCCAGAAAAGCTGTATGTGTTAGTGTCCAGTGTCCTTCAGAATATTATAAAGATTTTAACAGCCACCTAGTGTAAAGTATGTGTAATGTCTGATTACATCCACGTGTGAATACAGCAGGTAATTTGCTAAAGAATTCACATTGAGCAAATGGCATGCTAATTACATGTCTATGCAAATGGCATGAAACCAGTAAATTAACCTGAGATTAAAGAATCAGTTTTGCCAGAAAGTTTCTGAGGAACAAAACTATGAATTTATGACCAAACTATGAACCAGTTACATGGCCATGTCATGCCCTGCCTCCTGCATGCTCTACCTTGACACCACCCCACCTAAACCACACAGAGATTTTCCAGTATGTGCAATTGTGTCTGGGAAAATCTCCTGTGTGAAAGGGTAACTGCTGATAGTCTGGATCTTTTCTCTTCATGTGTGAGGATGGCTTAATCTGCTGTTCTGAATTAACTGAGAGATTGGAAGAAGTACCCTACATAAAGCTTCTCCTCCTTCCAGTGTAACATCCTGTAAATCTCTACCTTGTGTTTTCTGTAAAAAAAAAACAATTTACACCAAACCACCATCCCATCTCTTCCTTGTTCTTTAGTCCAGTCTCAGTTTATTAATAGGGTGTCCAGCCTAGCGAAGATGCCTAGAGCTCAATGTTCTCTCCCCTCCTACAGTCATAAAGTATTTTCTTATATTCCACTCATGTATTCAGTGCATGGTCATAACTCTATATCATGGTATATAACTCTATAACTCTATCCATATTCTTGTATGAATTATGCTCACTCTCTCTCTGTATGAGCATATGTGAATGTGTGTGTGTGTGTGTAAATGCATGAAAAAGAGAGAAAAAGACCAGGAGACAGAGCACACAGAGTGCAGCACTGATAGATTCATGGTGCTTATGCCAAGTCAAGGAGGTTAAAAAGAGCCTGATAAATTCCTGGGTAATGCCCACTGGTCATTCATCTGGCCACCACATCTTTGTCATCGTACTTCTGTTGGAACTGTTGGAACTTTCACTGGCCTGAAATGTTCAGTCATCACTTCCATAATCCAGCTCCTTTGCATTAATCATTTTGAGGTTGTCTTGACCACAGCATTGTTTCTGCGTCTGTTTAGGTTCAGTAACTTCGTTTTGCTATGAGAATCATTTAAAGCACAAAAGAGTTTTCCACAGCATGAGCTGAACAGCGGACTTCCTCATCACACACAATGAAGCGGTGTCATTTAAGTATTTATGTGTGTAAATCTTTCCACATTCAAACACTGGTTACCTCCCTGAAAAATAGCATTACAAGACAGTCCCAAAGAGAAGAGTCGCTGTGCAAAAGATCAGATTGGTTCATAGTTTAAAGGAATACTACATTTTTAAAACCAATCTGTATTTGTTGCATGCAGGTTATACTGTCAGTTACCATGGTTAATAGGTTTGATGTACTTTGCTGTACTTAGTAAAGGTACAGAAAACCTGTTGACTCAAAATATAGATGGAGAAAGAGCAGAGAGAAAGATTTAATAATGCTTTTCTTGTGAGATTTTATCAAATCTCAAACACGGATTACTTTTACTTCTACAGTATAGTATACTGTACACTGGTATTAACAATAACATAATATTCACAAAACAAAATACTGATATTGTGTTATTACTACACATACGATAGCACCATGAATAATCTTATGACAGTAACTATGTGGTTCACACTCTAATAGGGTATTGATTCATAATGCTGACAAACCCCTCCCATCCCCCCATCCTGCTTTACAGCAGTGCGTTCACAAACAATTCTTTTAGTCAGCAGACACACACAAAGTGCACCACAATGAAATGTGACCTCACACAAGCACACAGAGCAGAGGACTATGAGAAGCTCCTGGGGAACGGTGTAGTGGGACAGCATTTTGTTCAAGGGCACCTTAGTGGTACCCAGTTTGGGACTTGAACCTGTGACCATCTGTTCACACAAGCAAGGTCCTAACAACTAGCCCACCACTGCCCACAAAAGTGACCTCTGTGTTTAATCCATCTGTGTAGGATCAGTGGGCAGCTGATGTAGGTAGCACCCTGGGAGCAGTGCTTGGGGACAATATCTTGTTCATGGGTATCGGTCTGGGATTTTAACCAGCGACCTTCAGGTGACAGCAGCAGCTCCCTAACCATTATACCTCTAATGCCATGCATTTATCTCCAACCATGAAAGATTCCAGTGTTAATGACCCTTGCATTACTTTATTTTAAATTCATATGGCCTAGTGGTTAAGATAAGGCCTTTGGGATCTGCAGGCTGCAGGTTCAGGTCCCAGCCTGGGCACTACTGAGGTACCCTTGAGCAAGATACAATCATATTAGACAACACTTTGACTAAAAAAATCATTAAAATGTTCTTCAAAGATTCAAGAGCTAAAGAGTTTTCTAAACTTGGAAAGGTGTCAAAACGACTGTATGTGGTAACTGAGCACACACTTAGCAGTAGCCCATTCATTTCTGTTTTGTGTGGGTCAGAAATCTAAGGCAGTCTAAACTGAACAAGCAACTCAGTTAGAAAATTAGACAGAAGCTAAAGCCACTGAAGAGGAGTATTGATTTAGTCTCTCTCTCTCTCTCTCTCTCTCTCTCTCTCTCTCTCTCTCTCTCTCTCTCTCTCTCTCTCTCTCTCTCTCT
>JBBPDA010000030.1:9896295-9915590 GCA_037974385.1 Arnoldichthys spilopterus
AGAGAGAGAGAGAGAGAGAGAGAGAGAGAGAGAGAGAGAGAGAGAGAGAGAGAGAGAGAGAGAGAGAGAGAGATACGGTTCCCATATTAAAAGAACTTAATTAAAGAACATTTTAACAAAGAACAAATTAGGAACATTTATTTCTAAAAGTCAGTGTACATGTTGTGTCTCTGTCATTTCCTTTTATATATGGTCTGTTGGTTTCTGTCTCATGCACTGTTGAAAACCTTTTCAAAAAGGTAAAACTCTCCCTTTTTCTCAGAAACCTTGGAATGTGTGATCCATCAACAGCAGGAGCTTTGACAAGACTTGAAGGTGTTACTTGAAAGTAAAGGACATCAGTGGACTGTTTTCAAGTTGCAGGTTCAAGTCCTGGCTGGGTACCACTGAATACCACAGGTACCACAATCCACTACACTGCTCCCTGGGCACTGTTGATTGCCACGTGCTGCTCCATGTTTGCACATGTGATGGGTTAAATGCAGAGGTCACATTTTGTTGTGCTGCACTTGTGCTGTGTGCAACTGAGTGTATTCACAATGACAGTCACTTTCAATGAAAAGAATGTTGCAGTGTTAATTTTCTGTGTCAAATAAATGCTGGTCTCATCAGATCTCAAAGATGTGGTAATATACATCAACATAAATCAAATTGTACCAAACCTTTTTATTTTCATGTCCAGTTACTAATGACATGTAAACGTATTACAATTAAGACTTCCAAGCAATTAAACAAATATTAATTACTTGCTTAAAAAAATCTAAATGAATGAAATATATCAATATCTTCTGTGAGATGCATTAAACAATATTATTGTTTACTGCAGTCCAGTGATCTGCATTTATGTGATGATATGTCATACATGAATAAGTCTTTAATTTTTAACTCCTCTTTTCTATGACTCAGGAGAAATGACTCAGCTCAGTGAGTGATTCTTTTATTTTCCTTGGGCTGTGCATGTGCATTTCCTTAGCACAAACACAACAAACAATGTCTCACAGTCCTTTGCAGTCCATTTAACTGTTGAGTAGGTTAATCTGTCACAGGTGGACTTTGCATCTAAATGCATATTTCAGGATTAAACTACTCTGATGGTATGAAAATTCCTTGCTGCAGAAACTGTACAGAATAGAGTTCCTATCACAAGTTCAATCTCGTTTTTTTTAATGATACTTTTCCATATTTTGTGGACAGTTGTATTTATGTTCAAATTAGGCATCAGACAGACCTTCACTGAAATGCAGTCACCTATCAATGATCTCATCTTCCTCTTTAAAAGGAAGGTATCCACAAACCATGCTGAACAGCAGCTGGGTCCGCATGGTACTTCCCTCACAGAGGAAATTCAATATTCTTCTGTGTCTGAGAGCAAACAAGAGCAAGAGAAAAAAGCAGAGCTGAGGAAACACGTTCATTTTTAGATCTTTCCACAACTACCTTTGTTGTACAATTCTCCTTTCAGCAGCATGTTTTTAGAAAAGTGTGTGAATTTTTCACACTCTTCTTCCCATTTTCCCTTCAAAATGTCCCACAGCCAAAATCAATCAGCTTGACCTCCAAGGTGTCCTGTCCTTTTACTCTTCTTTTCTGCTGGGACTTAAAAGATCGGACCCTCAATCACTTTTACGAGTCGTTCCTTGGCAGAGCAGTTATTTGGTTCCTGGGGGACATTGTGACTGCAGTCCTCCTCTGCCATTTTCCTCTTTCTCCAAAGGCCTCTGAGTACAGAACCATAAGTTGGTTATTTAATGGAATATTATGCTACACCCATTAAATATATTTGCATTATTGACAATACACTGATCTTAAATGTGAATTCTAGGAAGATTTTGCCTCATATGCTGATTTTTAAATGGTCAAAATTTTGCTCATTTTATAAAATTTTTTTAAAAGTTTAATGCAGTGCATAAAGGCTGTAAAAATTCCAAAATGCACCATTCACTCCCCAGTCCATACAGTTCAGATATAGAAACTGAGCAGGAAAACCTTTTTAAAACTCACAGTTTAGTTCTTCTAAGGGATGAAGAGTAGCACAAAATAGTCATTTTAAATACAAATACAGCTGTTTTTGGCACAAACAACATCATAAATACCATAAGTAGAACTTAAAAAAAGAAACACTTGAATGTGGACCCTTTAAAGGATGTGGTCATATGATGGTGGGAAAAAAACTGTGTAAGTTTAACAAGTGTACAAAATTAAACTCAGTGTGGACTTAGTCATTTTGTCTGCTAAGTCTGAATTAAATATGGTGAATAAAAATGTTAATTGTGTAGTTTAGGCTTATAGCGATAATTATCATTACTAAAAAAAGACAACAGTGAAAAGCAATCCTCAGAGCCCCAAACTACAGAGAAGGTTGGTTGCATTTGTAAATTAGTAGAAGAAACATACATTTTTACATTTAAAACATGTTTTCAAGGCTTAAAACTGCTCTTTATAATTGTTTGGTTCAACTTCCAGTGCTCAAGTGGTTAGAACAGATCGTGCCGGTTTTACATTGGGCAGGGAAATGTCCCGCCTCCAATTAGCCGCCAGAGGGCGGTGAGTACGTGAGCTGGTTCTATAATTCCGAATAAAGGGGGGAAAGTCATATGAATAAAAAAGATAACGATAGAAATCGAAGGTACAGTTGCTGAGACAACTCCGGGATTAATTGTTTTATTACAGACTTATGTTTGGCGTATTGGTGAGTAAAACTTGTCCCACCCATGCAAGCTGTGTGAACTAAATTTGAACTACCCCTCGTTGTGCAGCAGCGTGTAGCTCTCAGTAAAGCAAGATATACTTGGTTGTAGTGTGTGTTGCTTGGTGTGAACTGTTATAATTTGCACAAATGTCTATTACAAAGAATACAATGATATATTATGTATTATATATATATTGTTATATTTTTATTTGTGAGATGAGGTATTGATTGTAGTTGTTTATTTAAGCTGTAGTAATTAATGCTTGTAATCTTGTCTATAAATATGTTTTGTACTTAAATGTTAAACTCATACAAACGTTTGTGAGAGTTAATATGGCGATAAGTAGTGAAACAGCTGTTTTCAACACGTTTCTTAAGACTGATGTGGCGTGTATGTTGAATTATTTTAAAGTCTTTTACTGCCATCTAGTGCCTATGCCCGTAATTGCAGCTTGCTTGTCCAGTTGCACGAACAGTGTAAACTCTTGGTTGATAATTTTTTATTCTATCTTCGAAACTACACACACAGACCTATATTTAAACCATGATTAAACTATTAGCTCAGTTGGTTAGAGCGTGTATTCATTTTATCTTGTAAAAAACTCTGAATGACCCGGGTATGATAATGTGCTCCATTCCTTGCTTTATTCGACTTGACTCTATGTTGCATTTACTTAAAACGTGTTGCAATAAACCACATTCTCTTAGTTTCTAAAAATATTTTTATTGTTGTGTAATATTTTGTTCAAAATTCATGTTTCAGAACAAAAAATCCAGAAATGCTCAGAATGTATTTTAAATAAGAAAGCACAAAATATTTATTTAGATGTACACACAAATATCAGTACATTAGAACATTTTAATATTTAAACAACCTTGACAGCATTTTTGTATCTCTATAAGAATGATGTACTAATTTTGTAAGAAAACTTGAGAATCGTCACTAATTTATTGGGGTTAAATGGACGCTAGAGGGCGCTACTGAGTCTGTGCAAAATAAATGGGTTCGAGCTGTTGTGCAAAATTAAATTTCTAAATTATTAGTACTTTTATACAAAAAACTGCAGTTGTTTTCTGAAGGCAAAAATACCCAGCACTGCTAGGACATGTACAGGAATTTCCAACAGTTACATGCATTCATGATGTCAGTAAGCAACCTGAGCTGCTCAGTTCACCTACACAATCAATACTTATTAGCCAGAATGCTAACTTCCTACTCCACCAAACCTGTTTAATGAAAAGCAAACTGATTAAATAAAATTGTTGTGTTGAAGCTTTTTATATACCCCATCCTTGCTCACTGCCGCCCTCTAGTGTTTAATCAGTCATATTTTTATATGGTGAGAGGAACAGGAGTTGGCCAGGCTCCTCATTACAATTTATACTAACACAGAACACGTGGGACTGCAGGTTAAAGCCAAGTATAATCCCATCGTAGAATCACAAACTTCACTTAGGACCCACCAATCGTGCAGGATTTCAGAAAAAAAGCGCTGTCTCTTTTAGAACACTGTCTTGTCAAGTAACACTTTATTCCCCTGGCAGACTGACCATCAGAGCATGAAGCTATGAAGGTAATGTGTGTGGTTAAAAGTAGACCATATTCACTCAGGTCACAACACTGAGAACTGAAAGTCCTGGACTGAACATTACAATCAAAGCACATGTCTACAGATGGGCAGTGGTGGCCTAGTGGTTAGGACGCTGCCTTTGTGACCTGAAGGTTGCAGGTTCAAATCCTGGCCTGGGCACTACTGAGGTACCCTTGAGCAAGGTACCGTCCCACCACACTGCTCCCCGGGTGCTGTTGGTAGCTACCCGCTGCTGCACGTGTGATGGGTTAAATGCAAAGGTCACATTTCGTTGTGGTGCTTGAGTGTGTTCACAATGACAAATAATCACTTTCACTACAGCATAGACTTTGTCTATAGACATCATTAAACAGCCTACTGTAATCTTAAAAAAATTATTAGTGCTTATCATCTGCCAAGAGTCAAACTAATTCATAAACCCTTTCCATGATATGGATCCTTTAATTATGAAGGTAAAATTAGGCTTCTTTCTTCAAAATTTTCTTGCTTTAAGGGGAAAATTGTTTATGGTTCATGGGCATTTCATATGATCTGTAGCATTGTTGATGCTTTCAGCTGACCATGGGTATGTATGTATGTAAGTCCTGTCAGGCATTCAGTAGCTCTTTATTGAACCTGTTCCATTGGAAACTCGCTGCTTTTGCTGAAACCTTCACTCTGCACATGCAATTCATGGAAGTCGATGTGCCGGAACTCGGCAGTGAAAACCCCGAACAGAATGAAGAAGCTCATAACTGCAGCCCACTCACAAATGGCGCCTTCTGAGCGGTAGCCTATGTTGTGGAGCACAGACACTGAGACACAGGGTTAAGGTTCAAAAAGAGATGTTAAAGGTGTGGGATGACTCATTTAACACACAGTTGTTAATATTATACCCAGACTTCCATTCTGTGTTAAAATTTGTTAATTTGATTCAGCTCATATGTTTGTTTAAAGGATACTGGCAAGAATCAGGCAGGTACAAAGACTACAGAAGATTATTCGTACTGGTCCTGCCCACTTCCGGTCACGGGAGGGCTCAGAGTGATAGGTGAGCCACACCTGAATCCAGAAATATGCCAAACCCACATAAAACGCCAGGAACGCCCCAAGCAGGTGAACTTTCATCTCCACTGATTGCTGAGGATAAGAGAAACAAAAATGCATCCACACTCATTCATAACTGACTGGCATTTACACTGATGCCTAATACAAAATTGTATTTTCTGATACATCACTACTACAACAAGAAGTTAACCAGACACCTTATCATAATTATCCATTGGTTTGTAGTGATGTACTTTAACTAAAATATGTGAGATCTCCATGTTGTTGGTAAAGACTATGTACTTTGACTTGATTTTATTTAATTAAAACCATGAATATTAAACAAATATGTTGCAGTAAATGTCTGCATTGCTAGTGTATAGCTAACTGATTCTTAAAGGAATAGTTCAGTCAATAATGCTAATGGGAACATGGACATATGTGGGAAGGTTTTGAGCAGTAGGATGGCCTTATTTTTCCTGGAGGTGTGTGGTTGTCTGTTATAGCATACAATACCTTTTTCATTAACATATTCGATATTTTTAGCTTATTTGAATATTGAGGGGATGTGTCCCCCAGTATACATTATAATTTTGACCTTGATTAGCATGTGTAGTTGAACTATTTGTTTAATTTGTTTTAATCTGAAGAAGTGAAATAGGTGTTAACATACATGAATGAACATATTGTTGCCAATTATCAGTCACTCAATAAATATTCCATGTTAACATTAATTAAGTTAATGGATGCTTCCCAGCGTTTGGAAGTGCTCACCTGGAAGTTTCCTAGCACAGAGATTCCTATTGAAGAGATGAAGCCGAGAACAAGACTGCATGTGTTCCCCCGGGATGCACAGCCCAGATCCTTCACCTGCTGAAACCGTATGGTCACGACCCACAGAGCTAATGAGAGAAAGAGGGTGGTGAGTAAAGTCATTATCAACTTTAAAATTGTGATTTTGTTGACGCAAGAAACTGATTAAAAAATAAATGATATTTACAATCTGTGCTGCAAAATTGTGCTTTATATGAGCAACTGTTGCCAAGTTGTAGTGATTAGAAATTGTTAAAAATTTGGACAGTCTAATGTAGATTGCATGGTCAGAATTGAAGTGCATTAAAAACTATTATAAACTATAAAACATTTTAAGTGTATTTTTACAAAGACTGTTGAAAAAGGAACTATACACTCAGACTTTGTATAATGTTGATGATATGCGTAGTAGTATGAGAGGAAAACTTACCCAGTACGGAGCAGATGTTGCATATCTGGGAGAAGAGACAGCTCTGAGGATTGTATGAACCACATGCACTGATGAAGACAATGACAGTCATTTTTAATGTTTCACAGTAATTAGACTACTTATGGGGAGTAATGTGTTCATGTGCGCACCTGATGTATGGGAATCCAGCAGTCAGGTTAACAGTTTCATTAGACACTGCTATACCAAACCTACCATGTAAACACACGCACAGAGTCATTGTATAGAATTCTCAGCAGTACTGAAGTGAAAAATTGGAAAAGGAAAAACAGAAACTTACACAGTCCACATGCCTAGAGTGCCAAACACGGCCAGAATGACAGGAAGCAACGACCATGCCCACATGATGGACCAATCAAATCACCTGTTCACACATCACATGAGACTAATCCATAACTGTCTTAGTGTCTTAGCTCATGGCATAGTTATCTTACTGTTTATACTTTCATCATGAATATGCCAAATGCCGATAGCTGTCATACATGGACTACATAAATGAAAGCACAGCTCAATGTCATCACTTTTTCATCAATTATGAATCATCCTTCATATAAAGAAGCACTTCTAGAGTGTGAAGGAAACCAGACACCAAAAGAAGCTGGGAAAACAACAAATTCAAAACAGGCCTACTGAAAAGATCTGCATGCCACACTAAAATTAGGAATAATATTATTCAGCTATCACACATTTAAATAAATGTCCTCTTCATTTTCCACATATGCTAATATGTTGTACTGTTACAATAAAGTGTAGAATTGTGTTTAAAAATAAAATGGGCAGGTGCACTGTCAGAATCTAGGAGGATGCCCCGGTATATTTTTGGTCTTATGGACCTATTGTGTGCAAACAATTTTTAAAGGTAGAGTACATTACCTTTCCGAAGAAAAACGGGCATGTTTGTTACATACTTGTTAAAATGTGAAAATATTAAAAAGCAGACTGAAGTCAAGACAGGGTGAACAGAGTGAGTCAAGGAATTTGGTACAGTATGTTCCCTGACAAAGGGTACTGAAGATGCACCCATCTCAACCCAATCACCCCAACGACTTGAGGGGCATCACCCCAGTGACAGTTACTGATCATTAATGTCAACCAGCCTGCCTGAAGTACAGCCAGAAATAACTGAAGTAATAAATAATTAATGATTGATTTATAATTAATAGTTAATTAATGAAGTAATTAAAATGTATGTCATTTTGCTGGTGTTAAAAATAAATAATAAATTTCCATTAAAAAAACCTACAGATTGCCCTTGTTCTTTTGATACATACAGAGGTGAGATATGCTTCTCAAAAAGGGGTGTTGAAAATTTTTAATGTAACTTTTAATCTTGCAATGACTAAATTGTGTCTACTGCATTCACTATAAAAAATAGTGTAATTATTTTAAAAAAAAAGTTTCAAGAAAACATGCTGAAAATTGAGCATCTAATAGTAGGAGAGTACGAAGAAAACTAAATAAGTAAGATAAAATGTGTAATTTTCTGTAAAATTGTAAGATTCAATGTCTACTTTTTATAGTTTACATAACTAAAACATTTATCATGGTATTATTCCATAATGGGAATTTAATGGAATGGGAGATACTTTGAGTCAAATTCTCATTCTTGTTAAATGCCTTAATCACTTTTTTTTTTGCCTCACAGATATGACTGGAACTAGACAGGGAAAGACATGAAGGACCACAAATTGACCAGACACAAAAAAAGCTAATTTAAGCCATGTAAAGTCATGATGAAGTATAAAAATGGACAGCAAAAGAAGAGAGACAAGAGAATAAACTCACTTTAGAGTTCACAAAGCCAAGGCTTAGGTGGATCCGCTCAGGTTCGATATACCCCTTCTCTTCTCTGGGATAAGGATGCAAGGCCTGTGTTATAGCACTACAGTTTTATCAGGGAGGGCTGGACTTTGCCCTGCTTTGCAGTTTTATTACACAAGAGATATGAATAATAACTGCAGGGTCATCAGATTACAACAGAGTACAAATACAGAATATTTACATGTGCCTACAAACGTCTAAAGGATGATGATGAATACATGGAGTCAAATTAGAGACATTGTCATGATTTGGGGTGTGCCTCGAATGATGTAGTTTCAGTTACTGCTGAGGCTCGTGTGGATGAATGAAGGAAGTGGGAAAATGCGGAGAGGCTGTTGGAATCATCAGTTGTAGAATGATTGTATTTTGGTATTTTGTACAGTGGCTATATATAAATATAGCAAAGGGAGCACTGAATAAAGCCCTACAGAAATCCTATAGAACTATATGGAAATCTCCAGTTATTCTGTGTTAATGCAGTAATGGTCAGCTATTGAGGACCTTGTGCCAGCATCATACATTTACAACTTTATTACCTATGAATAGCTTATGTGGGCAAATATCCAGCTGCAGAAAGAAACACACCCTCACATTTAAATAGGCATATTTCACATTCAGCTGAACATTAGGGATTCTTGGACATAAGGGAAGATGGGACATATGCCACACTTCTTCTAAATTATAAGTGTTTTATTAAGACCTTATTAGGAGCCCTAATGCACTTCTATCTATGCACAAGAAGACTCATCCAACTGAACACAAAACCATATGTATAATAAAACAACCTCCACAACTGTATATTTAACTTAATTCCCTGTACTTTTTCTTCTGCAGCGGGAGACACTTGGAAATTCTAGTAGTCAGTCAAAACAGAACATACAAGTAGTCAATATGGACTGCAGGATTCATCTAGCCAGTCAAAGCTCAGAATTCCAGTAGCCAGAGCACAGCAACAACAAATCACAAGGCAGAATTCCAGTGTCCAGTAACCAAGCAGGTTACATGATTCAATTAGCCAAGCAGCACAGGATTCAAATCACTAGCACTGTGCTTCTTAACTGGGCTACCAGTGATAACTGATCTTAATTCACTTGTGCCCACCTCTGTAGCTGATTGGGAACATGCTTTAAGGGGTGAGAAGAAAGCTAGTATTGTCTCCCCTAGCAGAAACAACTTTTTGTCTGAGTGTCTCTGACATTGGCTTGCTGAAATTTCAGACCATTCTTTCATGCAAAATTCCCTTAGTTGTTTTTCCAAGATGAGGATTTTTTTGCTTGTACTGCCCTTAACAGAGCCCATTCAACAGTTCCAACAATGGGATTCTAAAAAGACTACCCCCTTCTTCTTGAGGTGCTTTTGGATTAGCTAGTATGTTTAAGATGATTATCCTGTTGTTCCAAACCCAAACATTTTTTATCATTATGCTTCACTGCTGGTATAATAGTCTTGCTTTAATCATATAATGGAGCGCAAATGTTTTCCTAACACACCTCCCATGCAGGTTAAATTTGTCCAGTCTTATTTGGATGTGCATGTATGCATTTTCCCACCAACACCTATAAACGTTATTTAACGATCATTTGATGAAAGTCTAGTGTTCATAATGATGTCTTTTTTAGATTAAGAAAAAAACTCTTTATAAATCCATTGCCAGAATCATAGGCATCCACAGCCTTTATTCTGAAGCCTTTAAAGAGTTTAGATCTTCACATGATGATGCCATATTAGTCAACAGCAAAGAGAACACCAACCCATAGAGTTCAGATTTAAAAAAGACAAGCTCCAGCTGCACCTTCACCTGTAGGGATTATTTAGTGGCCCCTAATTTGGAACACCTGATTCTAATCGTATGGATTTCAAGATGTAAAAAATAAGAGTATACAAGTGACTGACCTGTATTTTATTTAATAAAAATGTCAATTTTATGTAGTGGAGTATAATCCCCTTTACATGAAGAAACTGTGCCAAAAAGAGTGAAAAGTTAGCTTGTTTAAATGGTAAACAGTTACCATGGGATTTACTTATTTTTCCATTTTTTTTAACATGCAAACACACATTGCCTAGTGGTGCGTGTGTGTTTGTTTTATATATATATAAAAATAAACATATATATACACACACACACAGACATCGGAGACTGATTGCAAAGTTTATTTTGGGTTTTCATTTTTTTTTCTCACAGCATCTTCAAAGTTTTGATTGTGTATTAGAGGTCCAGTTCAATTTTAACATCCATTTTGCTTTTATATGGCTCTAGGACAGGCTTGGCTTCCTCCGCAAGAAATCTAGCCACCTGAGAAAGAGAAGGACAGAGATACAGAGAGAAAATTTATGTTTATACATTTGCGGTGGAATTTGAGAAAATTAATAAAGAAACAGGAAAAAAATGTCACTACAAAAGCTAGATAACATGGTCACACAGTGCAAGACGATTTTTAAGCAGCTGTATTTCAGACTGCTAAACAATAGCACAATGAGGAGTAATCAATAAAACACTCATTTACTTACTGTTAAAGTATGGAGTGTGTATATGAGTAATAAAGATACAAACAAGGCTCACCTCAATACACAGAAGAAATAAAATCATTTGTGCTGGTTGGTGCTTTGGGGCAAATTAAAGGAATCTATCATTTTAGGCTGCTTTGTTTTGTTTCAGAGCAGTCACTCAGCCTGTCCAGCTGTCATAGTGCATTTAATGATTTAAGAATCCTGCCACTGCAGAGAGCCTGATTGGACTACATGTATAGGATATATCTGAGCTTTATAAAGCGAAAGGCTAGAGGCTAAGGAAGTCCTTTTAGAAAAATAAGAAAGAGTTCTTGAGAGTGAGTAGCTGATGGGTGTAGGGTTTTTGTGTGTGTGTGTGTGTTGTGTGTGTTTGTACCTGTTGAGGGGCACGGCCGATGAAGGTTTTAGGGTCCAGTAGAGCATCTAGCTGGTTAAGTATAGGTTTGAAGTATGGGTCAGCCTGGACTCGGGCCAGAAGATCATTATCACCTCCCTCCTGCTTTACCACAGCAGCTGCCTGCTGAGACAACACCCGGATCTTTTCATGGCAGTCCTGTTGTTGTGGGAGACAGTGGGTGACAAGTGTACAAAATGAAAGGAAAAAAATGGTTAACATGAATACTCCAGGTCACACTTAAAACAAGACATTTTTTTTAAACAAAACTTAGAATCCTTTAAGTTCCCTAAAATGTAAATGAGCTGGGAGTGTGAAGAATCTTTAAAAAGGTATAAAAAGAACCTTTGTGTAATATACATGTTCTGTACCAATTTAGGGTTTCTGCCAAAGTTTTGTTTCTTTGCTACTTCTTCAAACTCCAGTCTTAGAGTTTAGTAAAGCTGTACTGATTAGTATAAACTCAAATAAAAAGTTTATATATCAAAGGTTTAGAAGTTTAATGGGTTAGTCACATTATTCCTGTTAGTTCTAAACTTGGATTGTGATTGGCTGAGAGGCATTAGAGTGCTAACGAAGTCCCAAGATCACCTGATTTCATGGCCTCGGATTTCTTAAACTATCACTATTCCTTACTTGCCTGTAATCTAGCAGCAACCAACCACGAAGAAAATAAAAAATGCAGTAAAGTTTATTTCAAGTCAAACACACAACTCAATAACTTCTTGTCCTAACAGCAAGCGAATGGCAACGGCAAAACTGAAACATTCCCACAGCAGTCGACAAAGACGCAATAACCAGCCATAAGAGGCAAAGCTCAGTTTTTGACAAGTGTTCAGGCTTTAATATTACAGTTAAACCTTTCACATGGTTAAACTAGCCAACAACTGGTGAGGAGAACCTAATCCATAAGGTAGACAAAACTGAGCTACACAAGCCCAGTGTCAATATCAATATATAACAGTCCATCTGGTGTATTATTACACAATTATATAATATTCTGTAGTGTAAAGTTATAGCTCTGGGCCCTAAAATTTCCAACAGCCTGCCCTCAAGAATCCACCACTAAAGCTTGTAGAGGTCCTTCTACCTACAAGATATATCATCAGAAGAAAGTTTTCCTAAAGACTTCAAACCAGATAATCTCACTGAAGAGGTGAGAGATGAAGCGATAGTTGAAATGTCCCTTTAAAAATCTGGACTTAAATTTTAGACCCCAGGTTTAAAATATCACTTACATCGTATCGTTGCTTACCCAGTCAATATGCATCAAGCAACATCAGCCTCTCCTCTGGTGAAAATCGGTCACAAATTCTGATTTTTGTGCTGTATGTATGGTGGCAGTTGCTCAACCAATTGATGAAAATTTGATGAGGAGACATAAGAAAATGAAACTGTGTCTTCCGTCTTCAGCTCCTGACAAAGGTTAAAGCAGGCATAATGCCATCACATTAAAACCAGATCCCTTTCTCACACAAAACACTATTTCCTTTATGCTTCTGGTTCACGCTGACCATAAAGGTCAGTTGTTAAAAAATGTCATCAATCTCATCCACAGCCAAGCACCTTGAGGGATTGAGGGATTGACTGAAGTGATGGAAATCCAACTGAATTACTTTAAAACCTTGGGTTACTCTGTGCATTAAGTATTAGAAACTGCAATGTGAAACACTGCTTTACAACAACTTCGTGAGAACATACTGACTGCATACCTTACATCTACAGCATTCCATAACTATTTTCTCATCTCATCTTACTATCAACCCACCTGTCTGTTCCCTCCCGCCTTCACCATAGCCATAATGATGTTCTCAGTGGCCATGAAGGGCAGCTCATGGCGAATATGCCTCTCGATTACCTGCACAAGGGGCCGAAGAAAAGGAAGATGGTGAGAAAGAGGAAAAGCAAATGAAGAATCAACAATAAGGATGATAGTAATTAGGAAACAAGTTCCCTTTCTTGAAACACACACCTACCTTAGGATAGACCACTAGACCCTCAGTAATGTTCTGCAGAGTGCTGAGGATGATATCAGCTGTAAGGAAGGACTCCGGCAAAGAGATTCTCCTACACACACACACACAGACACACAGAGTTACTAAGTGTGAAAAAGAAGGGAAAAAAAGTTGCAGTCAGTTTAAAATAAAGATTTCAACAGTGAAGAGGCATGGACAACTTGGGCCTGTCTAATAAAGCAATATTTATGGCTTAACCACCTAACTTTGTCAAGTTCAATCCAATCCTGGATTTCCCTTCTTACTAATTACCAAGATTTTTCCCATGGTGGTACATCTAACCTCCTTGCAGAAACTGGCAACCACCCATTTTCCCACATGTTGGAAACTAGTGAATTTAGATGATACAGGAAGTTTGAGATGTGAGAACATCACCCTTCATCTTTACTATCAGTAAAAAAAAAAACATTAACCTAAATATAAAATAAATAATTATGAAATGTAATGCACCTGGATTGTTTAGTGTTCAGCCAGGGCCAACCAACATCCCAGTAAAGCATGTTCAGGTCATCATTGCCCCCTGCCCTCCAGCTGTACAGCCATCATTTTTCTTCATTCAAATGTTATTATAAATGTTGTAAGAATATTCAATTGTGATCTTAGTACTGTCAAATCAAATCATGGACTGACTGTATTGTTACATTGTTTGTTTTCAGTTTGACTTGTGAGTGTACTGAGCCATGAGCCCTGGATCACCTATTGATCCAAATTGTGAGTTAACTAGTATTACACCCATACCCTCTGGTGTACACAACCATTTGATGAAAACATAAGTACAGAAAGTTGGGAGTTTCAGATCATTAACAGCTCTTCCTGTCTTTTTTTTTACCAGTTTGCTTTGTTTTTCCCCCCTTTGTAATCTGTGGAATCAACCATGTGAAAGACTACTTTCAACAGGTAAATGTAAATATGCAAACTACAGCAGGAACAAAGATGGCCTGTTGTAAAAGTATAATGGAAATCTGTTCCTTTACTACACAGAAGACTGTGACTGTGTTCATGTTTGTGCCTAGTGCTAAATAGCAGCTTTGTGTGCATGTGTGTACCTGTTTGCACTGTCATCCAGAGTTCTTTCCAGCCACTGCACTGAGGCAGTCTGTAGAGGATCAGATACCAGTGCGACAAGGTGACGGGCCAGACTGCAGCAGCGCTCAGCACGCATTGGATTCCTCTTGTAAGGCATAGCACTAGAACCTGGACACATAACAGTCACAAAGCCTCTATAACATATTGGAGATTGTATTAGACAATGTACTGGTAATTTGGCAACCTCTGTGGGTAGGATGACCACCCTCTCCACTCATGCTGGCCAACACAGGTGCTTGTTAGCTGATGTAACAGGATTGGCAGCAGGCATTCTCCTTTAAACAGATACATGGTTAACACTCAGACACATTCTAAATCACTTGCCTATCTGCTCCTTTTCAAACGGTTCTTCAATCTCTTTCAGATTAGCCAGCAGACGAATATCAGTGCAGACCTACAACAAAAGACAAATGAGCTAAGGTTAACAGAGACCAGCAATAGTATAGTCAGCATAGTCAGTAAAGACACTTGAGAGGTACGCAGACAATCTGATATTTATTGAAAATAAAAGAGGCCACAACCATCACAGTTCTGTCAGTAACACCCTCATTGGTCATCCATACTACTGTGTGGACAAACTACCTTGCTGTGGATTGCAGTACAAGAAATACACTTTTATCCAAATGAATGCTTGCTAATATGCACGCTATGCCATTAACAAGACTTCAGGGGCAAGATAGAGTAGTGGGACTGAAAAACATCAATGGCATCCCTTTAAAGGTAAATCCAGTGTTGTGTCTTGTGCAGTTAGTAGCACAGTATAGAAAGCATGCCAGACTTGGATGAATGCAATTTGACTCAGGAAATCGTTGTTTTTGCTCACATACAGAAAAAAATTAAATCCATAATTTCTAATTTACAGGCAACTGTAGATCTAGAACTCCTTAATTTAATAACTATTACTTGATAAACCAACTAACTGAAGCACTATGCCTTCTCTAGTCTCCTTTGTCTTTGGCTCATTACAGCTTGGATTAAGTTCTCACTGTGAGTAAAATGACTCTCAGTCACAGTCTTTTCGGGTGCAATAACAAAAGAGGTCATTCGCTCCCAGTTTATTAGATGCCATCCAACAGTATTACAATGTACCATTTTATTGCAGAGTATTTTTGTTCATACGTGTGATGTGTATTTTTCTATAACAAGTCTTTATAAAGATTTAACAGACCAAGACAATTCTACTGCTTTATGCTGTGTAGCAATTAAAGGGTCACTGCTTTTGTTCTACAGTCATACAGTGGAATGAACAATGCTGATGTTGAAAGTTAAAAGCTGGTGTGTGGGACACTAACTTTGTGTACAGTAGCTCCTAGGCTGGCCAACACAGACAGAGAATCGATGTCCACTTTTCGGCTGTATGTCTGGCCGGTGACCAAGTATGACCTGTGTGAGAATAAAAACACACAGCATGCACACACACTATCAAGAGAGCCAATCAAAATTTATGTTCCTGTGAAAAGTGAATTAGAAAATTAACTTATCAAGAGGTTTAAAGTACTTTCAACATTTTAAGCAAGATTAGTGTATTACTTTTATTTATTTTTTTTACTTTACAGTAGAAAAATGAAATTAGCACATATAAAAATTTGGACAATCCAAGCTCTAATTTTTTCCAAGGTCTCAGACCTCAATTAGCTTGTTAGGGCTAAGACTTTGTTTTATAGTGCTTGATAGGAGGGCTAGAAGAAGATACGTTTTCTCAGTTTGTATTGTATTTAGAAAAGGGGAAGATCAATCTGAGGTCCAAAAGACCAAGAAAAGTTTGAGAGACCTGCTCATAGTATTGCTTGAAATGCAAATCGAAACCCCTGTTTTACTGAAAAGATCTACAGAAGGATTTGGAGTGGTGCACTGTGCTGTTGTACAGTGACACATGCACAAACAAGACCTTAATGGAAGAGTCCAGAGTTCAGTGAAAAAAACCTCCACCACAAAATTCAGCAAGAAGCTTGTAAAAGAAACCTCTAAACAAGCTCCAAGCCATTTTGTAAACAAATCCTGTAGAGTAATGCAAGGAGCAAAAGAACACTTGGGGGAGGGGGAGGGGGGTGCTGGAAGCGAACATCACCCCTTCTGTAATAAGCTAAAGATGGCAAGAGGCTGGCTTCTACCACAAAAAAAATTATTTTAAAACACACCTCAAAATCCAGAATGAACACTCCTGACAAACATTAAATATTAAAAATCTGTGGAGAGACCTCAAAAAGCAGGGTTTGGAAGACAGCCCAAGAATTTTCCTAAGAAGAGTTCCTAAGAAGAGTGGGCAAACATAAGAAATGAAAGGCTCTTAGCTGGCAATAAAAGGCATTTACAAATTATGATAGTTGCCAAAGGGTTTTTGCTAAGCAATGACCATGCAGGGCGCCCAAACTTTTGCAAGATGTTCCTTTCTCCAATTCATTCTAAATAAAATAATACACTGTTCTTGCTTAAAATAATGATAAGAATGTTTCATATTTAGCTTTATGCCCTTTGGTTTACTGACTTTCCTTTGTACCAGTAATGTTAAATTTCAGCAGGATTTCACACAAACAAAACATATAATCCAATAACACTTACCTTTTAAAACCAGCCATCTTCGTGACCATCCTGTCCAGTTCCTCCACCTGTGAAAAAAAAAAATCAAACCCATATCACCTTAGCCTTATATATATACATATAAATATATACATACATATATACATACACATACATATACACATACACACACACTAAAGAATATAAATATATAAACTAAAAAACTATAAAATAAAAATTATGTAATAATTACATTACCACTCAAATAGTTAATCATTTAATTCATTAATTTTTCTAAATAGACAAAGCCATAATTAGCCTTTAAAACTGCCCAAACTGTTTTTTTATTTAAAAAAATAATTTTATTTAAACGCTATTAAATTATTAAACTACACTCAATATTTGCATGCATTAATAGCATATTTTTAAAACTAATCACTGCACATTTTAAAGAAGGTAGATTTTTTAAAATCAAGCTATTAAGTACTTGTAAGTTTAAGTCAAGGTATAATCTCGAAGACATCATTTTTCTTGACCTTTTCATGGTCCCCCTGGAAGAGTTGCAGAAAGCTGGCCTGGGTGCCTGTAGTGCCTTTGACCCCCCGGAAACGCAGATCATCTCGAGCTCTCTGGAGGTTCCTCATGTCCATTAGCAAATCCTGCAGCCAGAGACATGCACGCTTCCCTACTGTTGTCAACTGTGCTGGCCTGAAGGGGTGGAGGGTGAAACATTTAGAAAAAATAAATATTTCTAAAGGTTCTACACACTATAAAATAAATTTTCAGTCACTGCATAAATGGATGAATCACTGCAGTGTTGGGAAGAGCCAAAAAAATTCTCACTGATAGTGGGTAAAGCCCAGAGTTGGCAGGTCAGCATATTTCTCTGCAAAGCTAGCCAATCTGTCAATAACACGGGCCAGCTACAGGAAAAAAGAGAAAAAAAATGTGTGTGTGTGGGAGAGAGAGACAGCGAGAGACAGAGAGAGAGTTATTTGAAAGGTAAGAATGACAGGATATAAATGATGAAAAAGTAAACTCACTTTGGGAAGCAGGATATCAAATCCATCTCGTAGCATAATCAGGTCCTAATGAGATGTAAGATTTGTATTAACGTTTTCACATCAGTGCAGACATTTCTTCAGCTATTCTTTCTCCCCATAGGAACAAATATCAACTTAAACTCTCTCATTTCCAGTCAGTTCTGCCCCTCACCGTGTTGTCACCCACGTAACAGGAAGTGGCACCTAGGTGGATAATGGGGGCAGCAGTAGGACAGCAGTTGGCGAAGGTGTGCACATGGGCCATGACGTCGTGTCGAAGCTTTCGTTCCTCTTCAGCTGCCATGGCAAAGTCGATGTCTTCCACATGAGCCTCCATCTCACTCACCTGAGCGTCAGTGATTGTCAGCCCTAACTCCTGCAAAGAGGGGAGGGTGTTGGGGTCGGGAAAGGGAGAGAAAATGTATATTATTAAGTTATAGTATTAACAAGCTAGATGGTAGGATTATTATGAAAAGACCATGTTAAAATGATGTTTTGGTACATAAAACTACTACACAACCTATAACAATGTAGGGTATTGGCCTTTCAGTTAAGCAATCCTAACCCTAGGCAATTTAACAAAAAAAAGAAAAAAAAGAATAATTTTTTAAGATGCATCATTACTTTCTCTGAATTCTGAACGGACTCAGATTCTCTTTATTATAATATAAACTTACATGTAGCCAGACACATTATAAATATAATAGGAAATGATGCTGCAGCAACAGCTTGGAAGAGCACAAACACAGACTAATACACAGGCTTGCAGTCACAAACTGATTAATCTTGATAATATTATTATCGCATCTTTGCACCATGAATCAAAACTGAAATGCCATGGGATCACTCCCTCCCAATTCCCACCCATTACTTGTACAGTACTTCATGTACAACCTTTAATATTTGAACCAAATTTACAAGGTCTAAAGGTCATGCATTTAACAGTATTCAGAGTAAAAGAAATTACTCTAGAGAGGTAATCTTTGGAATGAAAGAGTGTTATATATAAATCAAAAGAAATTCTGCAGTGGAGAAATGACTGAGCCTAGTGCCTGAACTCTAACAATCTCCTGTTACATGGAGACACTCCGCAGCTACATACTAGTAACAGGGAATGCCAATGCATGTACTGGATTACTAGTGGTACTGGCATTAGAGGGCAAGTCTACAAGGGCACTTTTCCTACCCTCGCATGTGCAAATAGCTAGTGAAAGTTATTTTAAAATCCCCTTTAACCACACACACACACACACACACACACACACACACACACACACACACACACACACACACACACACACACGTGAAGCAAAACATTAATACCACCAACAGACATTGACTAT